>VZRE01002349.1:0-38287 GCA_013396775.1 Cephalopterus ornatus
ATAAACGGCCCCGACGGCAGCCCCGCGGCCGAGTGCGCGTCCAGGCGTGGGCTGCGGGCGTGACCGTGGCGCTCCCCGCGTGTGTGTGTGTCAATGTGTGAGTGTGCGAGGTGTGTGTGTACACGTGTGTGCGTGGAGGGCCTGTGTGCACGCGTGGTCGTGGATCCGTGTCCCGTCCGCGCCGCCGCATCCCTCTCGGAAGCGCCGCTGCCGGGGCGGGGGGAGCCGTGGGACCGCGGGGCTCCGCTCCCGGCCCGGCCCCGCTCTCCTGCGGCAGCCCCGGGGCACCCGGAGCCCCGGCGTGTCCCGTCACAGCCCCGCTGAGCGCCACAATAAACCTTCTGAAGTGCAACTTATCTCGGCAGAATTAATTTCACGGCGGTACCCCGAAGTGCGATTCCGCTTTTGTCCCGATCGGAGGTAAATTGAGTCGCGATTCGAGAGGCGGCGGCGGCGGGAGCCGCGGCAGAAGAGCCCTGGAGCGCCGGTGCGCAGATTTAAGGGGGAAAAACGTTTTTCTCGTTGTCGTTATTAAATATCGCTCAGTAAATGAATGACCGCGCGTGGACGGGCCGCACGTCCCGTGGAACCGCCACAACCCCCGGCCCTTCGCTCCGCTCCCGGCGAGCTCAGAGACCCGCGGAGATGATGGAGAGCCCGGGGATTCCCGGGGCTGGACCCCGCTTCCCGCCCGGAGGGAGGACGGGGATCGGGCCCCGCAGCGCCGGGGCCGCCGGGCCGGAGGATGCGCCACGGCACAGCGGGGTTTGTCCCCGCGCTTCTTCCCGGGGAAATCCCGCGCGTCGGGAAACACTTCTCGGGAGTTTCCGGCAATTTTTCTTTCTTTTATTTTTAATTTTATTTTATTTTTAACAATAAAAGGAAGCCTTGTTCTCACGAGTCGGCTGCTTCGTTCTCGGTGTACGGACTGACGGACAACACCAAAAGCCCCTTCCTTCCGCCTCCCTCTCAGGTGCCACGGATTTAATTCCACGCGCCCCCTGCCCCGGCTCCCCCATCCTCGGGGGACCCGCTGGACCCCGGGCAGGGGCTCCCCAGCCCCGGGCAGTGCCGCGGCCCGCGCCGCTCTCGGCTGCGCCGTGAGGGAACGATTCTGGGGTAGAAAACAGGGACTTCAGCCTCTGTCAGATCACGGACCGGCTCCCAGACCCCTTCCCAAGGCCCATGGGGGATCCGGGAGGGGAAGTGGGGCGGTCCCCGCCGTTCTCCCGGGTGGGGAACAGCAGGGACACCCCTTCCCCTCACGGCAGATGCCACATGGGGACCACTGAGGCTCTCTCACTTTCCACAGGGGAGTATTTCTCTCCACTGGCTCCCGCGGGGGACAGCTCGGAGCATTCGGGGTGGGTCTGAGCCCAGGGGGGCAAGTGATTTCCCCCTCCAACTCTGTGAAATCCAAGGGAACATGCCAGGCTCAGCTCCAGTTTTGAAAAAAAAAAAATATATCTATAGGTAGAGCAGCTTCAGGAGCTCCATGGGGATACTGTCCCAGGGTGACCCCCAAGCCCACCAGCAGCTGGGGTGCAGAGGCAGCCAAAGCAGAGCCCGAGGAGGGGGGATGCTCCAGTCAGGCCCTGCATCCCACGCCCGGGCCCTGGAGCCCAGGAACCGAAGCCCCTGGGCGAGCCCATTGCTCCAGGCATCGCTCCGAGGGTCCGGGAGGGCATCCCCGCGTCCTCCCGCCTTGGGCATGTGGCCGACCCACCCCACTCCTTCCTCCACCCCACTCCCATGAAAACTCACCCTCACTGCTGGTTTTTGTCCTGCTCAAAAAGCAAAATGACTTTCTTTGAGCCCCAAATCTTTTCCCATCCGAGGTAGAAGGCCGTGGGGAGGGCCAATGGTGTTCCCAGCTCCCGGAACACTGCATTACAAGGAAAGATTCTGCTCCACCCTCAATCACTTGAAAATAATGAATCTAGTTTGATGATTTCTTCCTCCCAAGGTTACCCGGGTCTGTCTGGGCTTTTCCCTGGTTGCCGGTGATTAACACCTGGGCCCTGGAAGGAAGGAGCACTGAGCACTGTGGCATCGGGGTGAGAGGAGGACTGGGAGGTTTACTGATTTACACAATACATGTATTTAAGGGAAAAGTCCAAAGGGAAAGCTGAACTGGATGCTCTCCTCCTTTTTTTTTTATTTTTTTTTCCTTGTTTTGTTGCTTAAACAAAGACTTTAAATGCTAAGATAGAGGCCAGGTGGAATTATTTTCCAAGAATTCAATATAAACGTGTGCACGCAAGTAGAAGATACAAACAGGGCCTGGAGGGGGTTGAAAATTAACCACACGCTGCTGCTCAGAATTTCAAAAGCCACTTTATAAAGCAAATAAAAATATTTACCAATTTGGTACACTCACACAGAAAATCCCTAGAAAGAGTGCTAAAAATGAATGGAATCTCTGCCCTTCGCGGCTATTTTAAATTAGGTATCAAACTGACAAATCCACCTCCCCTGCTTGGTTGTGTCCCAGGAACCAAGTCAGAAACAGGCACGCGTTGTAAAAGTTGAAATGTTTTACTTCAAAGTCCCCAAAAAAATCTGCCCTCCGTGAGACACCGAGGGAGCATCCGACGAGGACGAGCGAGGGCCGTGTGTTCCAGCGCCGCCGGCTGCCCGCTGCGTCTGCGCCGGGAGTTCATCAAATCCCATTTCTAGGCATTCTTTAAAACCCCGTGTCCGTGTTCAGGCCCTTGTGTGCGGAGGAGGGGATGTCTGGAGTTCCGAGTGACGGGCATTGCTCGGCACAGCTTGGATACATGTAAGGAAGACCACACGGCACCCCCACCTCCTCCCGCAGCGGCTCGCGGGCAAAGCAGCCAGGCTGCTCTGCGACCCGCTGCTTCCCAGCCCCGCGGCCCCCTCCCCGAAAATCATCGGCATCAGGTCCATAAGAAATGTGCACATTTAAAACAAGTATCAGAGTTTAAAAACTACAGGGATGGTGCTTAACAATTTCATCGATTTCTTCTTTTTTCCCCCTCCCCCACAAATGATAGAAAAGAATAAAAGCAAAAAATCCGGACGTTTCCGATATTTAATAAGAAAAAAAAAAAAAAATAGAAGCCAGGAGCTAATTCCAGCTGTACCTTCCTGCGGGAGGAGGGAGCGGGTAGGGCCTCCCGGGGCCGTACGCCTGCAAACAAACAAACAAAAGCAAGCATTTATTTTTTGGATTAACACCACGAGTAAACAAGTTGGGAGAGCCCGAGGCGCCACTCGCAACTGGAACAATGCACCCTCCCCATCCTCTGCACGGAGAGGTACCGGACCCCCTCCACCAAGGACAGGGCTGCCCATCCAACAGCTCGCCCAACAAGCCCCAGCGCCCACACCTCTGCGGGAGCTTTGCTCTTAGAGCCCCAGGCAGAGACCAGCAGGCGGGACACCTCACACTCAGGGCAGACAAATACCGTTTCTTTTTTTTTTAACTTAAAACACTTACGCGTACAAAAGTATTTTAAGGAAAAGAAAAAAAAAAAAGAAAACTGTATTTTTTGCAGAAGCAGCGTTTTCCGGACTCACTCACACCTTAATAACAGGCCAAAGAGACCTAAATCCCACTCTGGAAATCACTCCAAATGAGATGTATTTTTGTAGTTAAACTTAGGCATTTGAGACATCAACTATCAAGCGAAAAAATCCATTGGAAAATTTCACAGAATCCCCGGGAAGCATTTTCAATCATTTCCAAACCTGATATATTGCAGAGACCAGAAAGTAAATTAATTGCGGTGCACCAACACCAGTGACAGGCTTTGTTCGCCCCCGTGCTTGGGGTGTTTTTGGTGGGGAGGGGAAGAGGGGCTGCCTTTCCTCTCTTTAAAAGAGAAATCCGTCTTTACCCCGGCCTATGGCAGCCGAGATATCCACGGAGACTGCGGAGCCGGCGACCAAACCTGCCAGGAGCTCCCTGCAGCCTGCCTGGGGAGGGAACCTGGGACGTTTGCTTCCAGGTTTGAGGGCAAGCAATTAAAAAAGGAAACAAGTTGGCTATGTCCCCTGGAAAAAACCCTTGAAAAGCAGCAGCAGTCCCCGTGCAGAAGGACAGTGCAGAAGGACACGGCACTGCTCCGGGCGCTCCGCTGTGTGCGCCTACGGACCGGAATAAAAATGCCCCAACACCTGCACGACACCACCAAGTTCATTCTTTCGTTTTCTGGGAGAGCTGGAGGGCCCCAAACACCCACTCCCACGGAGCCCCCCGGATCCATGGCAGCTGCATTAATTTTGTAAGCACTTTGTGGCAGCGTGTTTATTAACCTCTTCAGGCCACGTTCTGTACGCTGTAAAAAAAGAATTCAGAGGTGAAAGGGCCCAAGGATAATTATTTATGCTGCTACGTGTCACCACTTCCACTTGAATCCCCTTTCAAGGCTTTAATGCTTTGAAATTTTCAGGCAGCAAGGCCGGATTCAATGATTGGGTTGGCACCTGAAAGCCTTTCAGGTACCTTCTCATTTCACTCCAACCCTGAGGAAATAATGACATGGGGAAGTTCATTTAAAAATAACAACAACAAGAAGAACAAAAAAAAAGGCAACATAAATCTAAAGAGAAAGAAAAAACAGTTGGAAAGCAACACACTGCAAAGGGAATTTTTAAGGAAGTAAATTTACTGGAGCTGAAAGATTTGCCCTTAATACCCATTGTGTATATGAGTATAAATAAAAGGGTTCTCACCACCCAGTTCTAATGTTTCCTGCACCAGCAGAGGGGTCTGTGCCAGTGTCAGGGGAATTCTGTTCTGGACAAGACCACAGGATGATCCAGGCTGTGGATGCCACAAGTTTCCGAGACAGCTTTCCAAGAGCAAACTACCCAGGGACGCCCTTCCCAACCCTTCTGGAAGGCCAATCCTGCTCACCCTCCTGACTCCAGCTGTGGCTGTTGGACACTAAGATTTAAGGCCGGGAATGAACTACCTGGAGCACAGATTCCTTCGGCAAACACACCCACCCACGCTGCCCAGGACGGAGGACAGGGCAGAGCGTGCCATGGCTGGCAGACTTGTTCAAGTGCCCATTCCCATCCCAGCCTAATTAAACACTGCCCAGACTCCCCCGGCATAAAGATCCTCCACTGACTTCCCTACACGCTCACAGCAGCCCCTGTTACAGATTAGTGCAATCAGGCATTTTTTCCTCTGGCTCTGGTGTTTTGGGTAAACCTGCATAACCCAAAGTGAAAGATTTTTGAAAACTGATCCTACTAATACACCTCATCCAAATTTAAACACCACTATTGGGGCCTAGCTGGGCAAAGGTTCAAGCTCCACTCTTTCCCCAGTATGCTCAGTGTGACCATAACCCTGTTCTGCTTCCAGTCAAACCCAGTGCTGGCAGGATTTGTGCTGGTACTGCCTCCCCCGTGCTGGTGCTGTGCCAGGTAATACACGTGTCTCTGTACTGGGCAGTGGGCAGGCTGCGAGGGGGAAAAGAAAAACCTGGAGTGACTAAACAGTGACTTGTCTTGAGCTGAGCCAGACTCCAGCTGAAGGCACATTTCCAACAGTTTGTGCCTTAGTTTCCAGGTAAAATACTGGGCCACTGTGCTGTCCCCCAGCAGCTGAGCCCTCCTCCTCCCCAGTACTGGTCAGTAACCTTCCCACAGTTCTGACTTCCCCAGGCAGCAACAGAACCAAGAGTTTAACCTAGATATCTGAAATTTATATTAATCCAGTATATAGCACTGGAAACACTCAGAGATCTGGAACACGAGTATACAACAGATCACATTTTACTGGGAACACCCCCTCTCCCAAAATTCCCCAAGCAAAGGCACCTGCTACTTTCAAGCAGCATTTTCACTCTGTGGCATTTTCATGAACTGCTGACAAAGTCACCTGTAATTTTGGATGAGGTTCTCCCATCACGTTCCCCTGTTTCCATGTAACCACACAGAGCTGTTTTCACATGTCCTTTCCCAGACATGCTTATTCCTCGGGCAACATTTGCATTAAGTAGTTTTTCAGCTAAGAGAAAGCCAATAAACGCTTGAGAGGAAAAATTCAGGAAGTTGTAAGAATCTACACCTAAAACTGCCGGGGGGGAAAACCCTTCTGACCCCAAAAGGTGCAGTTGCAGATTTCCTCACAGGAGAGGAAGACTGGTTGGAATATTTGCCTTCAGGTGATGTTTCCTCAGGCTGCAAGAGGAGTGTTTGATCTGTGCTAATGGACATGGTGGTGGTACAGTCCTGGCACACACCTTGTGCCAGGGGCACACCTGGAGGGGCTGGACAAGGCTGGCACATCACCTGTCCGTGCTCTCACTGGGGACACAGCGACACACTAAAACCAGCTGAGGAATGCCTTCCCACAGCCACACCAGAAGGAAGCCCTGCTGGGGAGGAGGACAGAGGGTGTTCCTACCTGTCTGCCCCTGTCCATGCGGTCCTCGGGTCTCTGTGGGTATCCCATGGGTCCCAGCCCCTGGTACTGCGCCGGCTGGAACTGATTCGGGGACTGCAGCATGCGGTTCCAGGCAAGGAGAGGAGCAGCTCCCGCAGTTCTGTGCAAGGAAAAGACACTGCAGAGTGAGCCCAGAGTCCCCACCACATCCCCCAAAGGTGGATTTGTCTCAGAGCTGAACAGGGTCCCACCCTGCGCCTGCAGCGGGACTGCGGATGGCCAAGTGTCAGGGAGAGACCAGGGAGGGGGGAGTATCTTCCCAAACTGTCCTAAAGGCCACCCTTGCTTACGGTTTCCTTCATCACAGCTTGGAGCTGCGCAATCAGGTACTGCCACAAGCAGCAGATCCAGCTCTACAAGCCAGAGGGTTTTCCAATTCCCTGGAAGGCTCCTGTCCACCCTCTGTTCCGGGGGCAGATTCACCGACTCCCCTGCGCTGCTCCCGAGCCCGGCTCAAAGCCCGGCTCAAAGCCCGGCCGTCCCCGCGACAGCCGAACGCTCCCCACCGTCCCAGGAGTAAACATGTGCCACACGGGAGCCGGGGGCTTTCTTTTCTGAGCGCCCAGGCTCCTTCTGGGAGCCCATTCTTCCCAGTTAATTGCAGGTTGCAAATGAATTCTTACGGCGAGTATTCGGAATCTAGGGTAGGGGCCTTGGCTGCTTTTTCCCATCCATTATTCTGCTCAATATGTCAGGAGGTCTGATCGGGAAGAAACCTTTTCAAGTTCTATTGATGCTGTTTTCAATTGACCACGGTGACCTAGCAACATAAGCACTAATTGGCACGGGCTGACTGACATTTGGTGTACAGTTTATATGGGAACGCAGATCCAACACCCATTATAACCTAGTTTGCCATCCCAGATTACCAACAGCAAGAAATGTTTTCATTGCCTTCAAGTGCCTATTCTAGCATTACAATTATAAAGCAACAGGTATGACACGTCAAATATCGCTTGATTAAAAATATTTCAAAAAAATGCTACGGGCGTGATCTGGTCGTTAAAGCTGAGCACGGGTGAGGGGCAACCCCTCGCAGAATTCAGGGGTTCTGCAGGACAGTATCATGTTGTAAAGGAAAAACAGGGATAGTGGAGACTCTTTCCTGACCCCCCCTGATGAGGGAGTGGACAGAGGCAGGCCTGGTGGGAGACGGGGACAGCAGAGACAGGAGCTCCATAATCCCAGATTTACCTGCTGGGATGGGGACAGCAGGGAGCAGGAGCACTGCTGGTTTATCCCCTTCACTGCACATCACTCCTTGTCTCTTCCGAGAGCCTCTGCCCAGATGTGCCGAATTTCCACCCTGGAGACCCTTTCCAGAGGCAGCCAGGCTCCCAAACAGCCCTGGGGCTCGGGAAGGAGCTGTGATTGTCCTGGCCAGGCAGGATTCACAGCCAGCTGCACGACAGCAGGCAAAGGGAGCTGTGAGAACTGAGGAGTTTTGGGAGGGGAAGGACTTCAAACACGCATTCCTCCAGCTGGAGCAGAGGAGAAGTTGGAATTGAGACAGGTAAAGGCAAGACTAAATGGATGAAAACAGGCATTTTGGATGTGAAAGTGGTGTGGTTTTGGGTGCAAACTGCTTTTGGTTTCACACTAAAGCCTACAAAGACAGTTGCTCCACCTGGTCAGAGTAAGACCTGCCTGGATTTTAGGGAAGCATAAGGAACTCCTGCCATCTCCAGAAGCAAATAACTCGATTCCTGTTTAGAAAAACATGAGTCCTGCTGGATACATATGCAGCTGGTGAATATGATGTGGAATACATGGACTAAAAACGGACATGCACACATGAAAAGTGGTGATACTGAGCTGTGTGCTGTGCTTTTCACTCCAGAAACGCAGAGTGTCACCCAAACCCTCCCTCAGAAGGAGCAATGCTGTAGTTAAAGTTTATAGCACACCACACTTTCAGTGACTAAACACTCAAAATCAGTATTCCAAGTTAGGACGAACTTAGTTCATACTTATTCCTTTGGATTAAGTATTTTGAGTACTAACTTTTTTCCCCTCGTGATTCCTAGAAAACAGCAGACTCTCCAGGATGAATACACTGCTCAGCCCTAAGGAAAACTACTGGGAAATACCTGCATAGCCCCAGCTCCTGGGCTTTCATTAACAACCATTCTGCCCCTATAACAAGTGCTGGTGACAAATACAACTGAGGGTCACAGGCCAGCACTTGCTCCATGCCTGGAATGGGAAAGCTGGACACAAATTTCATTTGTCATTAGTATGTATCTGGCACAGAGTTTAAACTTTTTATTTTTAAGCGAAGTTTAGTGAAAAGCTGGGAACTTAATTAAACACAACATTAACATCACTGTTGCATTGGGTCATTTTTGCTCAAGGCATCTGAAGGAGTGAAATTGGTGATTTTCAGTCAGAACTACTATGGATTCTAGAGGATAAACCTGGAAAAAAGGCTGAAATGCATTTTCTGATCTTAAAGCCTGTTCTTAATTCACAGAACTATGTATTACTAAAAAAAAGTAAATTAGATTTTCATCTTGTAAACAGAAATATGCAAATTTTAGGACTCACAGCACTTGACTTTGTGTTCATCTAGTGGATCTATTAATTGGTCAGGGTGGAGATTTGTACACAGCAAAGCTGCAACCAAAAAGGGACTGTGCCACTCGAAACATTCCAGGAGCTCACACTGGCAGAATTATTCAAACCACTATCCAGAGTTACACCACCTCCTGACTCAGCTGGAGCATGTTCACCCAGGACAGCTGAAATACAGCCTCAGGAGGCACTGCACTGTAAAACATTCCCGTGTTCCAAGCTCAGACTCCCTGGAAATCTCTTCTATGAGCAGGTTAAGCAAACCATTTTGCTACGTTTCCCTCAGCCAGGAAATATCCACCAGCCAGGTTGCACTGCAGCGCTAGATTTAAAAGTAAGAAACCCTACATGGCAGACAGGACTTGCTGGATTACGGAGAAGCAGCTTTACACTCCTGGCTTTTATTCCCCCCAGGCCTGGGAAGCAAGAGCTGCTTTATCCCCCCCTGTAAGACTCCATCCCTGAAGCAGCACAAAGGCTCCAAGCTTTCCTGGCAGCAGGGCAGGGCTCCTTGCTGATGCCACAAATCAGGGATATGGCAGCCTCCTGCCAGCCCTCCCCGTCCCAACGGGCTGCAGCAGGGCTGGCCTCCCCCTCAGTTACTGTCCTCCCGGGAACAGAGGTGACAGGGAACTCCCCGGCACCTGGTTGCTCCTGGAGCACCTGCAGGCACAGCAGCAAGCGGGAACAGCCCTGGGGAAGGCGGTTTGGGAAACCAGCAGCTCCAAGGAATGAACTGGGAAACTCCAAATCCCTTGTTGGGCTCAATCCAACAGGTTCAGACATTATTTCCTGCACCAAGTCTCCCTGTGTTTAACCTTCTGCTTAAGCCTCCGTGCTCGTCTTTGTACACTCAACATCAGCATGTCTGATCTGCTTCCCAAATCCCAAACCTTCCAGGAACACGGCAAAAGTACTGACCCTCAGCCTGGCAAGTCAGAGATTTTCATAAACCACCCCAGGTGTAACAAAGAAAAGGCAATGACAAGTGACAGACCTGCGGCAATCCTTCAGAAAACAGTCCTGGATTTAATTAAGGTGCGGGAGTAGCAACTCCCATGGACCAAGCAATACTGGAGTTTGCATTATAAACAAATCTTGCCTTACAATATTCCACATGGATGAGGCACAGGATAAGGGAGCCAGACATAGTTCAGTGGGGATCAAAATGGTTGCCATGGAAAGTGACTGCGGAGAGCTCAATAAATTCTCCCAAAGCCCATATTTTCAATGGTGAACACTTGCAAATAAAACCAAGGGAAAAAAAAAAAATCTGCGCCTCAGAGCAGAACTATCTCGTACATGCTCTCCCATTCCTCCATAAACATAAATAAATATCATTATTCATAGCTGCCACAGGTACCCTGAGTTTATTGAGTCCCCCCACTGAAGGACACACAAGCCATCAATGAAGGAACGCATGTAAAACATCCCTGATTATCAAACCATGTCACATTCCTTCTATTCGATGGCACTTATTGGGCTGCAGATTCCATAATCCTTCCCTGAGTCCCTTCTGCATTTAATTCAGTTCAGCCTTAAGTAGTTAAAGAAACTGTTTTCAGTGGCAACTAATAACTACTGACCTACAGTGACACTGCCCTACAATGGGCTTGTCAGCCCTGAAAAACTTGCACCAAAGAAGCTGATTAGGACTTCAAGAGGTTTGTAGCAAGAATCAATGGCTGGTCTGTACTAATGCTGCGGCTGCAGCACAGAAATGATAAAAGTGGAACACCATTAGTTATGCCTCATTAAGCTCCACAGCCCTCCTAAAAAGAAATTTGTTTAGCCTGTCCAAAATCTAATGCAGTTTTAAGCTCTCTGTGTTCAATTTCATAGTATCTCAAAAGCTTCAATAAGATAAAGGCCAAAGAACCAAGAACGGTACCAAAGCACCAACAGTAAAGTTAATTTTGAAGCCTGAGTTTTAATGGAAAGTGTTTTTGCCCCCCCCTTTTTTTTTTTTTTTTAATTCAAACTACTCGAGCCTTTTAAAGGACGAACGCCACGTAGCGTGCTCTCAAAACATAAATAAATCACGGGCGTTAATTAACTCAAAAAACCTGCTGCACAGCACAATTTCAGCAAATCTGAACGGCAACGTTGAAAACAAAGAAGGCAGAACCGAACGCTGGGAAGCCTGGCAGAGCCCCGTCCGCCCTCCTGGGCAGGTCTCCCAGAGCTGCCACCCCTCCTGCCTTACCTTTGTGGCGCCTGCTGAAACAAGGGCGTGGGGCCTCGCCAGGACTCCTGCGGCCGGAGGTCTAGAGGGCAAAACAAAATGGCAAAATGAGACGGAGCCAGCGGAATCCCAGAGCTGCGTGCTCCACTCCTGGGTGTGCTTTTCAGAAGCCAAACAGGAAAGCCTCGGACTGGACACGCCACAGACGCGCTCCGAGCCATCAGCTCCTGCCGCCCGTTTGGACAGAGCCCTGCCGGGAACTGATAAAAGGCAAACTTTTTTGGTTTCACTATGTTCAATAAGCTTCAGGGGATAATTATGAATTGTAACGGCCACGACTACTCTGGTTAGTGCTTGGGCTCTTCACAGGTGTCTCCCACTGGATTTTCAAAGACGCATCACCTTGTCTCTTACCCTAGCAATTTAATCTTCCAACTCCGCTCATCACTCCATAAAAAATACAGATACACACCCCCGGCTGTATTATCCCCACAACACATCTTGTTTGTTTGCCACAAATAAGCAATAGTCAAAATACTTGGGGTTTTGGCCGGTTTGGGAAATTGGTCAGTTTCCCTTTGATTGGGCTGAGTATTTCATAAAGGAAACTACAAGAATGACCATGGCATGGAATAAAGCGAACAGCCCCACTTTATTCATGTTTAAATAAAGTTATACTTAGGATACGAAATATAAAGAATTCAGTAATATAAAATAGAAATATATTATCATTAAAGATAGTAAAAGTGCATCTAGGAGTTAACTTGGTCAATGATCATACAACAATAAAAATCTATTAATGACCTCTGGGATAATGGAATCAGACTGAATTAAGCCTTTTTGGGTAAAAACTTGGCCAGAGCTCCAGCTCTGCAGCACAGGAGACCACCCACTTCTCCATTGTCTCCTCCACCCAAACCAGCTCTTTACAAAGCCGAGGCAGGACCAACACTGCTCTGACAGGACCCGCAATTAAAGGGTTGTTGTCCTTCCAAATAACCTGGTCAGTAAACAGGATAAAAGCAGCAGCTCCTCAATGGTGCCTGGGCAGCCCCAGCACTCAGAGCGGGCGTCAATCAAAGGCTCCAGCTTCACTGACACCTTTGATGGCTTTCAATGGGCTTCAAGTGTGACCTAATTCCAACAGCTGCTTCCAGCAGCTGGATAACGGCCCCGCCGGGACACGGACACCCTGCTACACTGCCAAGGGCTGAGGACACGGAACCTCGGCGAGAATTCCAAAGGAACGGAGGGGAAAATGAACTAAATAAACCTGTGTCTCCCCCGCAGCTCTGGCTGGATCGTCTGTCCCAGGCAGGAACCCCTCAGTGTGCAGGGCAGCCCCCAGCAAAGAGAGCACTGGATAAATTCCCATCCCCAGCAGCTCCGCTCTTCCTGCTGGAGCAAAGCCAATCCAGCCCACAATTCTTTATTTGTACCTCACACAGAGTCATTTATTAAACATTACACCTATACACACAACCACACCAGACAATATACCACTCTCTCTCTATACACACCCCCCCCCCCCCACACACACACACAGTCACCAACCCATGCTCTCAGCAGGTAGAATCGGTTATTTTCCAGCCAATTTCCAATCAAACCAGTTTAAAGCACGCCCAGGACTGAAGATGGACGTGTGGCACTTTCCTCCTGATCAGCCTGGGACTCACAAGGGCCTTTCCATGCCCAAACAGGCTGTCCCCACACAACACTGTGTTTGCTTTGGAATACAAGGGGAGGGCAGCACAAGGGAACCCACAGTGCTGCTTCGGGGGAGATGAGCAGCTAACACACACAGTGTTCAACTGGAGCTTTCAAAAAAAAGGACAAAGATAAAATTGCTAAAAAACCCCATAAAACTTACAGTTTGGGGCAGCCCAAGAGTGTCACTACTTTCAATCAAAAATACCCTAAGATGACTCTGTTTCTAATGATGTTGAAGTTTCACAGACAGCAGCACCCCAGAAACGCAGCAGAGCTGAGCTCTGCTCATCGTGTTTCCAGACCCTTCCTTTCCACTTCAACAAGAAAGGACCCAGCTCTCCTGCTGTAAACCACACCTCTTTGCAGCTCTAGGGAACAGTTTAAAAAAGAGCTTAATGAAATCATCACAAAAACATTTAAATCCACCTTATTACTATTCATTTGTATGGCTGGCAGAACAATCTTTGAGGGAAAGAGCTCGGTGCAGTGAATTGCACTTAAAAAAGATACCAAATGGGAGAAGAAATGACAATTAGTATTTTTTTTAGGCTGCAAAACTCCTGAGCTATAAGGCCAAAGAAACTGCCTTCTCTAGCAGCCCCTCAAGTAACAATTTATCTAATCAGGGTGGCAATCAAAGACAAGATTTTGTGTTTACTGATTGCACTAATCAAAATCACTTTTCAAATGCAGCTAATTGACAAGTTTACTGACTGCAATGAAAGTCATAAATCAGATGTCCTGTGCTGCAGAAACCAAACCTGCCATTCCCAGGGCGCTGCCACACCGCACTTGACTCCCCAGGTTATCAGCACAGACAATTATTCATCAACTGAAAATTGGCACATCCAAGTGAAATCAGGGAGCACGGGCCAGGAACACCCCCAGCCGGCTCTTGAGGGAGAGATGGCACTTGGCTTGACCGCATCGCCCTTGCGGAGGCTGATTTTACTGCAAACATCGCACATCAAACGAAAAGTTGCTCTGCGTTGATCCCACAAAATGCGGGAATTCTAACCACGTCAGCTGTAGTTTTTCAGGAACGTGTGGGTTCCAGACGCTTCCCAGCCCAGTTGTGCCACACCAGTGGTTCTCTCACAGCAGCACAGCGGATGCACAGCGCTGGGCAATGGCCCGTTCACAGACACATCCTTCAGTGTGAACACCCAAAAGGCTGAGCCCAGCAGGAATTCCGGGCTATGGCACCTGGAGGTGATCTCTAGCAAGGGTTTAAGGAACTGTCTCTACTTGGTAGAAGAGCAGTTGAGACACACGTGGTTCACTCGTCAGGTGGGCTGGGGCACCAGGGTACGTTTTGGGAAGTCCTTCTAGGGAGCAAGAGCATCCCTCATGCTGTTTGCATCATCCTACTGATGGACATGAGGTGCCCTCATACCTCAGTCAAATAACGAGGCACTGAACAAAAGACCATCTCCAAACACGAAGACAAGCGCTGCTGTAATTAGCCGTTGAGACTTCACGCCGCAGTCAGCGTAAATTAGAAGTTAATTAGAGTTTAAGACTAATCTCCTAGGACAGCTCAGTGTTGTTAGAAGAGGAGGAGAAACACAACCCAGTTAAGTGCCAAGGAACACATTTGCAGCGTGCTCCATGAAAACAGAGTGCCAGGAACTGGCTCTGGACAGCAGCGGCTGGACCAAAGCTCTGTGAGTAGCTCCTTGGCAGGAGCAGCTCCACGGACAGCAGACACACAGAGCAGCTTTCCCACAACGTGCCAAGACCCGACAGGAACAGCAGTACAGGGACTGCTGGGCTCCCGAAAACTTTCTCCCCACAGCCACACAGACTTTCTGATTTTGGAGACGAATGTGAAAAGGTGGTGCCTGTCTGGTAGTTCTGCCTTCTCATACTTCTTGTTTCTTTAAAAAAAAAAAAAAAACCAAAAAGAAAAAAAAAAGGAAAAAAAGGTTTTCCTTTAACTCAAGTTAATCCCTCCAGGCTCATATTCAATCCATCTCTCTACTTAAACCAATCCGGTTCCTTGCACAAGAAATCAGCACTCACCACTCAACCTCCCTTCCTCTGCTCTGGGACTGCACACCGAGTTTCAGTCAGTGGCCACCGATCTTATTTTTTCACTGTCTGAAGTGCAGCAAAAATGCCACAGCAACTAGTCTAGATGGGACAAAACTCTGAGTTCAAACTTCATCTGTGTCAGCTGTTCTAATGTCCAACACTTGCAGAGTTCAATACTGCAGGATTTCACATCTCCTTAGGCAGTTGAGCCAAGTGTCCTCCTGTCCCAGTCCCACCATTACAGAAACAGCCCCTGAGCACAGGTGAAGAGACAGAACTCTTGACCAGCACCCTTTTCCAAGAGCACAGGCTGTTCCTTCCCAGGGTGAAGAACTCCACTTCGGGTCACATAGGATTTACTGGTGCTGCTGGGATTCCACCACAGATGGAATACGTTCCAAGTGACAGATACCCGCAACCCTTGGTATGGGTGGCTTTTATAGTGCTACTTTTCCTATTCCCTTTGAAACCAGAGTGCAGTATTCCAACTGGGACCCCACCTGCAGGCACTCTGTTACATTTCAGCACATTTCCCTACAGCAATTCCATAAAGGAGGAGCAACACGAGGCTAATGAAGGCAATACCTGTATCCACTTATTGCCTGTGATGGCGGCACAGAGCAACCCACACCCATTGTATCTTCCAAGCTGTGAAATGCAGGAAGCACTTACTTGACAACAACTTGGGGATCTGCTGCTGCCCTCCCAGCAGGGGCCTGGCGTAGGGGCTGCCGTACGCTCCGAGCGGCACGGCGTTGGGATACATCCCTGGCATCCCTCTGTCCCTCGGCATCGTGTGGCTGTTCCGTGGCAGGAGAGCAAAGGAGAAAGATCAGGGTGTTTTGATGAATTCCATCTTGCAGCACAGCTGCCACCCGGCCCATCCAAAGCCCAGCCCTCTCCAGCGTGCAGGATGTGCTCATGGATCAGGGCCCAGGCACAGCCCAACACACGCACGCGCCTCGGGAGCTGCTCCCAGGGAAGTGCTCAAACTTCCAATAACACAGCTGTCCTTTTCTTTGTGACTGTGACAAGGAAGGACAGAGAGGATTCACGAGTCCAGCCCCAGAACACCCCTGCTTCCCAGCACATGAGTGCAGGGAAAGGTGATGCCTTTTCTCCTTCCAGCTCCTCCGGATCCCTAAGACAATGAAGGTATTTTCCCTTCCTAAAGAGACACTTCAGACTTCAATTTTATTTGCTAGTATTAGTCTCCTTTAAAACATTCTCTTCTCTGGCTCTGATAAAGGTATGGCTCCTTGCACTCCCCAGTATGGAAAGCCATTTAATTTAATTTTTATGTGATATACAACCCCCAGCTTGTTCTCCCATTCTCACACTACACTGCAGCTCCTGAGAAAGCTACTTCGAATTCTGGAGAACTGACAAAAACTGCCTGTTGCAGTGCCTGGCAAAGGGACAATCCAACAGATTGTACGGTGCAGCACCAAGTTCTTACAGCTTTTTCATTTTTAAAAGCATAAAAGACACTCCTGTCTTCATTACCAGTCTTAATTATCACTTGTGTGCAATATTCTCATTGTACCTTCTGTGGATACTTCAAGCAAGTATCCACCAAACAAGTTTAAGAAAAAAGCAAAACAGCAGGATAGCGAGCTAGAAATATTTCGGCGGGAAAAACAATATCAAGAAGCAAGCAAGGCATCACCGCAAAATCACCGTAACGTTCCGTTTTCAGAATACTGACTTTAAATATCGGACACCCAAGTCTGGAACACCAACATCTAATCTCAGACAGTCCATGCCCGCCCCCTCTGTCTGTTTGTTTTTAATTTCAGCAGCAGAACAGAAGGGCTGCCCCCCCAGCAGGGCAGCCAGTCCCCCAGCACGCTCACCCCAAGGTTCTGAAGGCCGACTGGTCCAAGTGCACTGGTTTCCTGTCTCGGTTGAAGCCAAGCTGTGGCCTCCAAGGCCTGCCATCATTGTTGGTTTTTTCCCAGTCTCCCGGCTTCAGAACTGGAGCAGGTTTCCTTTTGTAATAAAAACAGTGCCATAAATATTTATCAGAGTGAGAACTCGGGTGAATAAACGAGAGCAGAATTGCTTGAAAGCTGAGAGCTGACACTTACTTTGCCCCAGGTAACACTGTAGCCTTGAAAACAAAGTCTTCAGCAAACTGTGGATCTTTGAATGAGATGCTAAAGGAAAATATCTGAGGATTAGGTTCACTTCATAAAGAAGACAAAGTGAAAAGCAATCACTGCTTTATTAACCGTGATGTCCACAACAGGAAGGAGTTGAGAACCCACGACTTAAACTGCAGAGTGAATTTCTTGCACATGGATATGTCGGACTTGGATGTCTCCATTACTTTCCAGAGGGTGACCTTTTTTTCTCCCCTGTTCCAAAAAGGAAGTTCCCTGTCTAGAAACCAGTTAGCCCCACGTATGGGAACGAAAGGCTCCTCTGCAGACCCTTGAGCAGTCAAAGCACTGACTCAAAGGCTGCCACAGGCAGGGGACCAGGGGCACTTGCTTACAAGTGGGATTTCCCAGAGCAGGGATTTTTATCCTGAAAGGCAGCTCTGCAGTTCCAAGCAGCTCCCGTGGAGGGATACATCCCTATTTTCAGTGACGTCTCACAGACTCTGAGCTTTGAGCTGTCTGGTACTAGACAAACTAAATAGTAATAGAGCAAAAACTGTCTGAAAGCTTCATTTCTACTGGTGCAACACATAACAGAGCACTGGGTTTGCAATTCCCATCTCCTGCTGTAGTATCCAGCTCTCAGGTAGGTCCCACCAGGGACATGTTTGAAGCACAGGACACCAACCTGTTCTCTCAGTACCTACCATCTGATACAGAAGAATGCCTGGGGTGCCAAGAAAGCTAAAATCAAATGGCTGAGCCGAATAATCTCGCTCCTCCAGCTGAGATATATCTGCTTTTCAACACCAAGAATGAATGAGACTCCAAGGAAAGAGAATAATGGCCCCTTGGAAAATTCAGTCTCAGTCACACGAGCTGAAGAGCAGAACCCTGACTGCTCATACCATCTCCGAAGACAGGAAGAAAAATCCTTGTGACAGAGGAATGGAAAGCAGTGCAAAACAACTCAAAGCCCCTGACAGTGGCAGATGAAAAGCCCAAACCTTCCTTTAACTCATTACTCATGGTAACTACATCCCCATTTAGAACATCCTTCCCACAGTACCCTGACAAGCCACAACTCAGCATTTCTTCCTGCCTGTTCTAGTTGAACCAAGTTAGGTCCCTCTGAAGGAAAAAATGACAGGCACATCACAAGTGATTTTCAGTGTCTCAGGTATCTTATGTGGCTCAAGAAGTGAAAGGTTACAGGCCCAAGCCTTGCAAATCCAACAGCACAACACCCCAACAAAATGAGTTTTGATTGCTGTACGTTGTATACCCCATTGCACTAAACCCAGAGGTTACTGACCTGACTGCAGAGTTTTGTGTGAGATCCCGCAGCATCGGAACAGGAGACTCCACTACCCTGCACAAGAGAAAAACCTCTGTCAGAACATCAGGCAACACATTTCTCACCACTTGCTGCTCTTCCTCTGTTGCTCTGTCAACTAAGCCTGTGACACCTAACAGGGATTTGGAAATGAACCTGCTTTTCCCCTAAATCCAGTATTTCTATAAGGACTGGAATGGCTGAATCCTTATTGCTTAATGCCACAAGAGTTTTCTTTTTCCTATTCCTTCCAAGAACAGCTCTGACTTGCTCATATTCCCCACAAGCCATGACAAGAATGGAGAAATGCCTATTAGCGTGACCTGGGATACATTATCTGTGCAACAAAGTCAGTGTTTGTGCATTTAATGCAAACGAGCTACTGAACACCTGCTTATGCCTCTGAGCACAGTTAGAGAAATGAAAGGTGAAGATTACACTGATCATTTCTCTAACTAAATGCATTCTCCAGAAAACAAAATATGAGCATTCTTTGTATGTGCAGCTGGGAACAGTCCTGGATTCAGTGCTACAGGACGAATGGACAAAGGCAAAATATATCCTAGATACCACTGTCTGGATTTTTCTCTAATGCAATGCAGATTAGCACACAAAAAGCAGGGTTTGGGGTTTTTTAGACAATGTGCACTAAAGGGGAGTCACATCAGCCCGTGTTCATATTCATACAAAAGCAGAGAGGCCAAAACAACACAGCCTTACTGAACAAGGCCACTGAGCACTATGACTTTTGTTACCCAGGCCTTGTTTACCTAATAAAACAATTACTAAATCCATAAAAATCGGCCTTCCATAGGTGAAATGACAAACAAAACCAGATGCATCAGCAACTACATACATCAGGGCACTTTAAAGATTTCTGAGGCTGCTCTAAAAGCCAGGTTCTGAGGGTAAGAAAAGCAGGATAGTAGGATGGAAGTTTCACTTGGTTGGGATTTTTCATGTGCTGGAGGTGACACACTGCTCTGAACCCTCAGGCCAAGAGTGCTGAGCCTGGGAGCTACACACACGGCCTCGCTGGGAGCTCTAAGCTTCTCCTGTGGGCACAGAGATGTCTCTACTGAAGCACAGTAACCGCAGGAAAGGTCCCTCAGCACCACCGTGCCAGCGCAGAGGCCACACTCACTGGTCCGGGAGGACGGCGTTGTCGTTCAGGGTGAGCTTCCCCTGGATCCCGTGGCACAGCTCCGGCGGGATATCCACTGCCTGTGGGGGACACAGTTGTGCAGCTGAAGCACTTCGTTACACCTTGAACCTCACCACTTCCACAGGCCCTCGAGAACAAGTACAACCTACCTCTGTATTTTTGGTCTTGTACTGCTCCACAATAAAGTCACAGAGCGGGTGGTGCTTTCCAACAAAGAGAACGTCACCACCAAGGCTGTTCCTTCTGCCTGTGAAGACGAAGAGAATGGGATAAGAGTTCGGAGCGAAGAGGGAAGGAAGGAACACAGCAGACCTGCAACACTGTTCTGGTGACACCTCCACGAGAGCCAAGCTTCACTGTGATTCAGGAGAAAGCTTGGAACATTCCTTGAGAGTGCAGGAAAGACAGGATGGCTCTGGTCACAGGGGCAGTTGGCAGGCAGTAAAGCAGCAGGAATCTTGTGTTCAGTGGGAGGAACGCTGAACTGAGCACAGAGTAACACTGCAGGTCCAGAGGGGCTGGGTAAAAAATCCAACCCCAAGTCCCCCAGACCCCCCCCACACCTCCCACAGTTCACCCACAAGAAAATGGAGAAACAAAACACCTCCATTTGCCTCTACAAGCTACAAAACAAACCCACCAGGATCACTCTAATCACCAGCAGCACCCACGAAGCAGAGTCTGCCTTAACTCAAACCCACCCCAACACCTGTCACCCCTTGTTCACTTAGGGTGAAACATCCAGGTGGCAACAAAATCTCCCAATTCTCTAGCAAAATCTCTCAATTCTTACTCTCTTCGGGGGTGAGGTCAGGGTACACTTCCTCCAGGGCAGCTCTGAGGCGTCGCTCGTCAACAAAGGGCAATAACGCGACACCTGCCAAAAGCAAAACAGCATTTTTTCACACTTACTGAAAAAAAAAAAAACCAACACCAAAACAACCCCCAATAAATAGACTAGGATGGAAAACCCCGACAGATTTTCTCAGCCAAGAAGGGGTTTTCTTCCACTATAAAATAAAAATCAAAAAGCCCTAGGAAATTTACTATGAAAATTCTTCAAATTTTCACTTCTGTTACTTTGATTATTGGTGGGAATCTGGACTCGCTACTTTAGTTTTGTTTTTTATTTCCCTTGCCATGAACACCAGAGCTTTTCCTGGCCCAGGTGACAGGAGAGGCTTCCCAATAAACTGATAGTGAGAGTTTCCTGTTTGTGCCTGCCCCAGTTCAGTGGTTTGCCATCACTTTAAGGCACAACATTCAAAGGGAACTCTGAACTCCCACTCTGAATTCTCAATTTAAAACTTGCTCTGCCTGAAACACTTTTGCTTCAGAAGTCAAATCTTCATGTGGCTTCATTAAAACAAATACTGTTGTCCTAGAACCGAAGGAAAGGACAACCCAAAACTTCACCTGCAGTGAAATTACACACAGTGTAACCAGCCACAGAATTTGGCAGACCTTGAAAATTAATATTCTCTAAGGAAAGAAAAAGCTGCATAAATACAGTAGCTCTTCTTTCATTCTTCGTATGCCCCCAAATATTTCTATATTCCCCAAAGCATTTTTGGCACAGTACTAATGAGCCATTGATTGAGCAGAACAAGATCCATTAATTAAACGCAAAGGAGACAAAAGACAATTACACAGTGAAGCTGATAAAAACAGAAGAACGATTAATCTAGTTCAGGAAAAACTAACAAATCTGCTGAAATTACTAATAATCATTGCCAATCCGAAATCAGTTACTGAACCATAATTTGTTCTTTGTAGTGAATTCTTTTCACAAATACACCTGCTGTAAAACACTTGCCCCCACACCAAGAAACACAAGTTACCTGTGTGGCTTAGTGCAGCGTTTTCTCACTAACATAATTTCCCAGTTCCTTCCTATTTTTACAGATTCTTAAAACAAGGTAAAAAACAAGTTGAAATTTCACCTTGCCAAGCGTATTTCTTCCCATTTAAATCAATAGCAAAGTCTTCAGGGTAGAAGTCAATGATGCTTGATTCCTGTCATTGAGAAAACAAAAATGACCCTTTAAGCCAATTCTGACATGGGGTCAGAATGTCACGTGGTACCAAACACAGCACTAAGGGGGATGCTGAGACCTCTGACTAATAAAAATGTCTTTTAATAAATGCCATTCGAGCACCAAGTGTGGTTGGGCACTTCCATTACTTAGAGATTCAAAACAAGAAATTCAGCAAGAGAGAAAAACTGCAAGTAATCTGCTGGATTAAGTTCTGCAAGGTTGCTGTAAGGAACTAAACAATCTGAAGTGTAAGAGAGCCAGGAAACAAGTTCTCACTGAAACACCTGAATTCCAAGAAATCGTTTTTAAGGACCTTTTTTTGAAGAACCCTTGCAACCTACTACAAATGCCCTGGTCTCCAGCATTTTTGTTCCTGAAGCAAGAAGCAGCAGCAGGTCACGTTCACACCACTGCAAGATGACCCAGCCTTAGAGAGTGAATACAACAAGGATTCTCACCGGATCCGTCATGAGCTTCCTCCACGTTGGCGGCAGAAAGTTCCCACTCGCAGCTGGAAATACTCCCATGAGTTGTTCGAGGGGCTTAAACTGTTGAAATCAGACAAACAGATGTAGGACACTTCTAATGAGGTGTTAAATCACAAATAACTAAATAACTAACTGACTCAATCAATAAATAAGGGAGCTGTACCGGTTTGGAGCCTTTCTCAAAATCTGAAGGCATGTCTGCAATTCCCTCGAAGTCAGAAGCAAAGGGAGCATAGTGAAAAGGGTAATACCAGTTCCAGGATGCACAGCCCTAAGGCAGAGAAGCGACACAAACAAAATCAGACACCTCAGAAAAACTACACAACATTAAAATCACAGAACCCCGTCATCAGAGATGAAAAAAACGGCAGAAAGAAGTATTTTTCTGCCAGCAGGCAGTTTGCACTCCTGTTTCTCAAAGCAAAATCCCACTGCTAACTTGGGGAGATGTGGGCACCAGAGACCCCCAACACTCCCTACGAGGTGTGAAAATGGGAACAATACTTGCTGCAGGCTGAGAAGCATTCTGGCTCCAGCTGTTACTTTTATCTTCAGTACCAGCACTAATACACACTTGGAGCAGCACTTGGCTCTTTCCCTCTCATTCTTCTGGCTTGAACACCGGGGAATATAAAGTGCGTCCTCAAAAAGGAGAAAATAAACTCCACACACACCAGAACACCCTGCACTTCGTAAAGGAAACGTGGCTCTAGGAGGTCCAAGTCAAGTTTTCACCTCCTCAGCTATTTTTCTTAGCAGCACCACTTGAAACAAAAGCCCACTACTATTTTGACTTCCAGTTCTGAACAAGTAAATGTCAACGAGGCTCCTCCAGTGATATTTTTGGTACAAAATTACAGCGACTATAATTATTCAGTGCAATCCTTCAGATGGTTTCAGAAGGTTTCAAAAGCCAGGTGGATTGCTTTCTTTCTCTTCCTTCTTTTTTCCCTCTCCAAACAGATGTTCCCACTAGTGGGACATGCCCTGCATTATTAGCTTTTTGTAAGAGTAGAAAAGGCAGGCAATGCATTCTGTCGCAAGTTCCATGGACAGCGAGCAGCAGTTACTGGACTCAATTTTTATTATGGTACAAAGAAAAACCAAAACAAACAAGCTATTCTGAAGTTTCCCCAGCCCCAACAACTCCCCAAGCTAATTTCCATGCGAGCAGGAAGCGTTTTGCCAGCTGCTCCATCCCAAATCTGACAGACTGGAACCGTTTTGTACTATTGTATCCCTGAAGGTGAGATAGTTTTCCAGCAAGGACATTTCTACAGCTCACCTGAAGAGTCATTTATACCCTTGGAGACAGACAGAGTTGCAGGATATATCTTGCCGTGGCTAACAAGAAGGTGGTTTCCTTTCGGTGTGTGCAGGATCACAGGAATTCCCACCTATGAAGGTGTCCAGGGGACATCTGTCCTTTGCAAAAGGAGGTCCCAGGTCACACACACAAGGACGTGGAGAGCTCAGCAGACCTTAACTCGATGATTTTCATCCACCATAACAAATGAGCCAGAGCCCAGACTCAGCAAATGGATAACAGTGGAAGGGAGGGGAACATGCTCCCACATTTTGTTCCAAGGGGGGAAGAAAAAACCCTATTTTAAAGTGCACAGTGCTCCGCAGGCATGTGAGGTGCTTGCCCTGCCTGTGCTCCCAGCTGGACACCTACAAAAAATGTGCAGTTCTACCAATACAGCACTGTGTCCAAACTACCAATTCCTGCAGGAGAGACAAACTCCATCAGCCCCTGCACATTGTGCTCCCAGGTCACACAGCACATCCAACTCACTCTGCCTTCAGGGCACGGAGCTCCTTATTAACCATCAGCGCAACAAACCCCACAACGTCCCACTAATCTCTTGCCAATGTGACATCTCAATTATCAAAAGATTTAAATCGGATACAGATTACTTCAATCACAACACACTTCATAGAACATCATTACAATCCACCGAGGAGACTGACAACCCTGTTCCTTTCCAATTCTTACTGGCATTTCACAGGCTTTGTCCTCTGTTCCCTCATTTAGTCACCTGCAATGTCATTATTCGTGCCTTTGTATTGCCAAGAGAAAATGGCATCGGTCCTCACTACACCAACAAGAGTCTTTACTGTACATGAGAAGCAGAACCACGGAATTACTGAGGTTGGAAAAGACCTCCAGGATCATGGAGTCCAACCTGTGACCCATCACCACCTTGTCTACGAGTGCCAGGTTTCTTGAACACCTCCAGGGGTGGGGAAACTGCATTCAAACCCTGAGTGTCAAGCATTTATTTTACATCTTAAAAAAAACCCCACTGCTTTTCCACAATGAGGAACAGACTGAAACGAAGTAAGGCGCAGACACAAAAGAAAACTCAGTGATGAAAATCTGAGGTACCTGATAATAATATCTGAGAACCCAGCAAAGCCCTTCCACGTAGGACTGCACGACCTTGCGACGGAACTTCTCATCGGAGGCATCCACGTCGAATTTGTTTTTGTAGTAGCGCTGCTTCCAGCCCGTTTCCCACAGCCTGCAACACAGCCAGTGATACATCCTAACAGAGGCACGCTGCAGCTCTGAATTACCAGGTAAGCCCAAGCCACTTGCTACTTCAGTTTCTATTTGCATACAGTTTAAATGAAAGCAGAAAACCCGATACTCAACGGCAAGAGAATGAGATGTGATGGCTGGCATCCCAGAAAATCCAGGGGAAATCCCACCCCGATAAACACAGCTCCAGTGTTAGAAGCAGGGGGGATTTTCGAACGTAGGCCTGTTGCTGTCAGGATTTCTCAGAACAGAATTGCCTCTGGTCAGCAATCCTGTATTTCTCATCAGGAATCTGCCCATTTGAACTATGTGCTTTAACTCTTCCAGGAGAACAAACTCTTCCCCTTCCTTATTTCCTTTAATCTACCCTAGGCCAAAATCTTTATCTTACTGGAACATCTTCTCACATTGAGTTCATTCCTTTATTCTTAATGCCTCTCTCAAACAGAAACGTGACATAGTTTTCCCACTCCTCAAAATAAAAAGCAAGCAAGTAAATAGTAATTTCTCCGTCCTGTTGCTGTTCAGACAAGCTGTGATTACCAGCAGCACTTCCTACAGCCCAGCAATCCCTTGCTCACTCACATCACACCAGCTCCCTTTCACAGGGGATTTTCAATCCCTCCTGCCAGAGACGGATACTGGAATCAAAGGAGCCATCCTGGCTACCCTCTATCCTCCTTCACACAGCTCCCCCTCATGTCTGTGTACAGACAGGGCAGGAGAAAACCAAAACTTGCTCCTCTTTCACACATGAGCACCTGAATTCCTCAGCCCTGCTCTATCATGTCAGGAAAAAACCAAGCTGGTTAAATCTGGTAACCCCTCAATAACGATTTATTTTTAAAACAGAATTCCCAACAATTCCAGCTTGGCGTTGAATATCCCATCTGAAAATCAGCACACAAAATCCCTTTCCACGAAGGCTGAGACCACTTTAAATATTTAAAAATTCTGAGCTACAGAGGAGCTTAAATACTGCAGTTGAATGCAGCACATCCTTTTCCGTGGCAATACCAACCCTGTCAGAAGTACTGATGCTCAAAAATCACCACAGTTCGTTCACACTGGTCACTGTAAAACTGTTGAAGCTTCTTTTAGAACCTCTGCTGAAGCTCCAATGGAAAGGAACATTAACATTGATCCTGATTCTATATAGGAATTCTGCTCGCTTGATTAAAAAAAACCCAACAAATCAATTCATTTACATATGCACTTACAGGAAAGAAAATGAGA
The DNA here is from genome assembly GCA_013396775.1 of Cephalopterus ornatus. Taxonomy (NCBI): domain Eukaryota; kingdom Metazoa; phylum Chordata; class Aves; order Passeriformes; family Cotingidae; genus Cephalopterus; species Cephalopterus ornatus. The sequence goes on from VZRE01002349.1 coordinate 25,857, forward strand.
ATGAGAGCTGTAATATGTGATACTGGAAGAGCTGATGGGCTGGATGTCACAAATATGTCGTGACAACAATCCTCAGTGACTTCCCACGTCCACCTGACAGCACACAGAAACCCCTCCTGGCTGCATTTAAAGGGCAGACCCCTGAACAAACCACTGCAAAGGCCTGCAGTTAATGGCAACAGCTTGATTTAAACCTTTGATCAATGCAGACTCGCTGGTAGTTAATTCTCATAAAATTCCTGTCCCTTAATAATCCAAGGATCAGCTGCCCTAAGACAATTAAAGAACTCGGAGACAAAACAGGGCCCACCCCAAACTAGAGCTGGAGGGAAGCACGGTGTGGGAGCCGGACAAATAAAGCTGCCCACATGCAGGTAACTGAGCTGGATGGGTTAACCAGCTGGAGAATTCCGGCGTGGAACGGCGCATTCCATTCCCGTAATCAGGGCTGAGCAGGGAATGTCTCGCCAATCTAGCGCTGGGTCTCAAAGGGAGGGCGGCTGGGAGCCTGCAAACCCGCACGCATACTAATCTGGGCACTCAGAGTGAACAGCCACAGCTCGCCCATCTCCCTGGAATTTACTGGATATTCCAGCCCTCCACATTAATTACCGGTGGATAAAGAGATCATAGCAAAGCATCTGAAGGCACTGCTGCACTCAGCTAAATGGCATTAATTAGGCTGCATCTATTTCAGCAATTTGCTAACAAAGTGCTACAAAAAAATGGCTTCACCTGATATTATCCTCTGGTTCAGGTTCACTGTCACTGTCCTCAGCTTTCCGCTTAATTCCTCCTCCTCCTCCCAGGGACGGGCTGCCATCAGGAGTCAGGCTGGTATTTGGAGATGCTGAAGTTGTCTGGGGTCAGAGTTATTACAGATAAATAGGGGAAGGGGGGAGGAGGAGGGTTTATTAGGCATTTTAAATTCAAGTTACAATTAACAGCTCTGTAATAATCACACGTGTCATTTTCAGTCCCAGAAAAACTCCAGGCAAAGGCTACACAACCCTCAACCCGTTAAGCCAGGGAGCAAATGGAAAGAAGAACACACCTCTATTAAAAGGCAGGCATTGATTCACACAGGCAAAAGTGTCATTGGATTGGAGAAAGGAAAGGATGCAATAAACAAGACAGCAGAAATTGGTAAAACATGCCATTCTGGGTATATTCCAATTTTGGAACACCCCTGTTTGCTCCAGTCCTGCAGCTTCTGTTAAGAGCTTCATTTTGCAGCACCAGTGAAAAAACACACACGAGAAAACAAATGGTGCTTCTAATTCAGAACTGTCAGAAACACCGACTTTCTTCACAGCTGGTCTTTTAAACTCCTCTCAAATTTATCTATTTTATTATTACAGAGTCAAAAAGAAACACCTCCCGTCCCATGAAGGAACTAATGTGCTTAACTCAGGCGCAAAACTTTCAAGATTAAAAGGGAAGAACAGCAGAAATTACACTTTGAAAAAGCATATTGTATTTAGACTTCAGAGACAGAACCCACATCTTTACGATGAAAAGGACCTTTAATTTTTTCACTGCTTGGATGAAGACTTATACCCAGAAAGAAAATAACTTGAAATAACAGTTATGACAGATAACAATCAAGACTTCTAACAGAGCACTCAACCTATTTCCAGTTTCCCCTCACTAACGCCTTTCCCAAAATTTCATCCAAGTTTCCCCTTTCCACAAAAATGGGTCATTAAAAGCCACTTCCTTGAAAAAGAATGTTTTTGGTGTCTGCTTTTCAAGAAAGCTCAGTGGGGTAGAGAGAAAGGTGTGCAGAGTACTGCGGGAGGTGATTACTGCCCCTCTCGGTGCAAATAACCTCTGAACATCTACTTACAGAGTTCTGTCTCTCGTGCATCCTCATCTCAAAGGCAGCTTGCCGGGGGTTACAGATGGCCTGAGGGCTGGATCGGTTTCCCAGGGCTTGAGGGGAGAACTGCCCACCAGGAATGAAAGCAGGCTGATCCCTCTAAAAGACAAACCCAGACAAGGCCCCTGAACGAGCTGTGTCATCTCCCCAGCAGCAAGAGGATGCTCGCTCACAACTTTCAGATTAACATGTTACGTAAACCCGGCACAATTTACACACTCAGATCAGCTTCAATTACTAATGTTTAATGACCTTAACCAGACATAACACTACCGAGTTATAATTTCTTAAGCTCTTTTACAAAACTGCCAAAAACCCCCTGCATTTTGTGCCTGTGTTCTTTCCACATGGGCCAAAAGGCAGTTTTTTTGGGGACTCAGTCTAATTTCCTGGGAATAACACATTCTTTGTAAGCAAAGTGAAAAACCTCTGCCACTCTAAGAGGGACAGTCAGAAAATCACCATTTTAAAGGTCTAGAGAACACTCAGATGCCCTGAGAGTTTGGGAAGCTCCACTCACCCAAATGCCCCACCCAAGAACGACCCTATGTGGAAATGAATATACAAGGCCCCTTTTTTAAAATATCAAAATATTTGGGGAACAGATGAAAATTTGCCCCAATAACAGAATTTTAAACCTTTTAACTTTAAAATGGCTTACACACAGGCCAGAAAACACCCGCAGTTCCAAGCAGCACACCTGCCAAAACCCAAAGTATCCATTTTAACTCTTGCTAGTTTTTGCATCAGGCAAGGAATTCACTTACCTTCAATCTTTTCCTTTTTTCTTTCTGCCGTCTTTTAAAGTTATCCTAAATGAAGAACAAAGAGAAATTAAGTCAGTCAAACACACAGATTTCTTGGAAAATTATTTCATTACAATCCTCAACCGACTAAACCATAAGGTTTTTAGGGAATGTTCTCAATAAGACGTGGGACAATTCTTGTGCCTGTAAATCCAACAGAAAGGGGATGAAATTTTCTACTCTACCCCAAAAATCTATGGCGGGCAGGGAAAAAGCAGCTGGGTATTCAAAGGCCCACAATTTTGGTAGCGGCTTAAATGATGTACTGAGTCAAACTGCAGCCTCAGTTCAGGGTGCCAGCAATGCCAAAGGACACAGGCTCCGTGCCTGGACTGGAGAGCTGCCAAAAAAATGTGGGAGAGACATTAATGTCCCAGCAACAGAAAAAGAAGAGACTCAAGGGAAGATGTTTCTTATTCTGTGATTCTCAGGCCCGAGAGCTGAACATCAAGTTGGCATTTCCACTTCCAGGAGAGGTGCAGGCTGGGGCAACAATAAGCAAAACATTTTGCCAATGCTGGCACAGTTATTTTTGACTGGGAAAAAGGCACTTGGAATTCAAATTCAGTATTTAAGCCCTGCCCCCCATGGCTTGCTCTTACAAATGTTGTAGCAAACTACAAAACAATTCCTTCTTCAGTTTTCTTTGTGGTGATTCAAAAAGCTGCAACAGCTCACCCACGGACTTCATTCTGCTGTTATTTGGGATAATGACCAGAAAAACAGGCCTGGCAGCCCAGGAGAAGAAACTCAACTGGAAGCACACAAATCTTCTTTAAGCATGGAAGAACTCACCAGAGATTATAACAAAAAAAAAAACCAAAACTACAAAATCTGGCTTTTTTTTCCTTATTCTCTTAAAGGAGGGTCCCAGGCTAACAGTAATGCACATGATTAAAACCCAACTCCAGGAATGTAATAACAACCAAAAAAATTACATCGTCATCTTTTCTCTTTTTGAAAATACTGTCCTCAACTTCTCCAACAGCCAACATGATCATCTGGACCCGCTGTAGGTTGACAAACCCGCTTTCTGTGAGGTACCCCTGCAGGTCAGAGAACGACAGAGTTGAAAAATAAGCCTGTTTTGTAGCAAACACCCAGATCTTTTCAAAGGAAAAGGAAAAGCTCTTACCCCGGTTTTGTGCACCACATTTTTATAGATGTTAACCAAGCGATCGATCGCTCCCTCCCTAAGTACAAACCAAAGCGTGAGACTCCTGCTATTTAGAAGCACAGGGAGTATTCCTGCAGGAAAAGAAGGCGTGTTCTCATCTACCTGATCTCCAGAGATGGCAGGTGAGGCAGAAAGTCATTTCCCACAAAGAAGCACATGAAGACCCAGTCATCAACACTTCTTTCGAAATCAAACGTGAAAGGCAGGCTGGCCATAGTGAGTTCTCTCTCCAAATACTGCAACACACGAGAAAGGACATTGGGAAACACTGCATGGAGTTTAGAATGTCACTGACACACAGCAGCTGGAGAAACTGCCCCAGCTCACCTCTCTCAGGACACACAGGCGGATGAAGATGAATTCCTGTTCTGCCACGGGCAGAGTGTCAGCAAACTGGTCGTGCTGAAAGCAAAGGAGTCACGTTACAGCCAAGCTCTTCCCAGAGCTTCTCCAGCTCGGTTTTCAAGGAGTCAAGAGGGAGACAAGAAGAGGCTCCCAAGCCCTTTGCCGAGCATGCATTTTGCTGCTTTGGGTGTCTGTTAAGTTACTGATCGTTTGTTCTCACCAGTGGAAAAAGAACCCCAAACAACAAAACACCACAAGTGAGGATTTCAGCTTTGGCATAATGTTATTGTACTGCAGAAGTACAACTTTCACCTCTAAGAGGACAGCCAGGTATTTTCAACAACAATTTGCATCATGCTTCAGCCAAAACTAACAGCAAGAACTGTTTGAGGGTCTCATTATAGATGAGCTTATAGATTTAAAAAAAAAAAAAATCTAGAAATAACAAAATTCTTACCTTTCCTTGTTTTTCTCTGGGCAAACCTTGGCAGTCCTTAACCTCATGACCCATCTGGTTACAGAGAGCACATGGCTTGGGTTTATTTGGTTTGAACTCTTCCCTAATTATAGTGAAGTTTGGTTCGTGTGTAGCTAAGCCAAGCATAATCAGATCAGCTACCAATCAAGAAAAGAGTAAAATATGATGAAGGATAAACAGTATTAAGCTTTAAAAGAAAAAAAAAAAGTTTAGAAGCAAAGCAGATTCTGCCTTCAGCAAATGTGAACACAGCAATGTGCTTTACCCACAAACCACCCCCTCAGGAGAACCAGAGCAGCTGTGGGCAGGGCTGGACCTTCCCCCACCCATTACCCAGAGCTTTCCAAAACTGACAAATCCACGGGATTATTCACACAGCTCCAAGTGAAACACAGTCCAACTCCATCCCAGAACAGCACAAGAAAGCTTAACAGGACACGTTTCTAGCAGGAGAGAACTCACCATCAGCTCCACACAGACAGTGGTGAGTGTTTGGGTCATGATTTGGTTGAGCTGTACAAAAGAAAATTAAGTTTAGTCAAAGTCACGTAAAATACATTATTATGGGCCATACCTTAATTTAAAACAAAAGGTCCACATTTATTTGAATTGTACCTCTCTGTCTCCTAATGTAATCCATGATTTTATGTTCCCCTTCACCAGGAGCACTGGCATCCGACAAAATAACCTGCAAAACATTCAAATCATGTCAACAATTCACGCTGCCACAGTGAAAACAACAACTTACGCAGTTCATACACTGAGTACAGAACCTGTCTTATGAACACCTGGAATTCTAATCTGTAGTTTCAACTATTTCAAAAGGAAACTATTTAAGAGCCTGGAACCAATGAACAGACCTTCATCTTTCCCTACTGATTCCAGGACGAAGGTGACGTATTGATTCAAATCCCACCGAAATGACCAGGCCATATTTTGCTTTCCTGATAAATTACCAGGGCAATGAAACAGGCACCAGAGAACCCACAGATTAGGCACACATGTGTCTGCTCCCTTTGGATCTTCCCAGCCCATTGATGCACTGAAACACGACCACAGCAGACCCCTCCTCACCCTGACGTCAATTCTTAGCATCAGCATTTATTAAGCATTAGCTTAATAAAGTATTAGCATCTATAAAAACTCAGGTCTGATGGAGGGAATCAAGCAGAGCCAACTGCCCTCTAATTAGGCCACTTGAACAGTCAACTCATGGCAAACAACACAGGCAGCTGCACTCACTGAATCCTCTGCCCCTTGTGCAGAGCAAACACAGGATTGTCAGAAAAAAAAACTCTGTGGGAGAGGAGCGCTTGAGGAGAGGAAGAGAGAATTTCAAAGTCCAGAAAGGCAAGAAAGCTGACATGTATTATTTTCATCGCCTGCCATCCATCATTAGAGTAACAGAGGAAACGCAGCCGACTGAGGTAACAATTAGAAAAAAAGAAACAGTGCAAAAATTACATCTACGAAGTATCTTGACACTTTCCCCAAAAGAAGCAAAAGTATTCCTAAAGCCCTGTCTCCCATTATGTCAAATTGCAGCTCCTACTGGCAAGCCTCCTCTTTGCTCTTCAGAGAAATCACAGCAAATGGTGCTGGGAGATGGAGTTATCATGATGAAATGGTCTCTGAAGGCACAGCAGGATGTGCAAGTTGGCCCATTATTAATAACAGCACAGTGCCAGGCCAAGAGATAAATGTGTTAAATTTCTGCTCTTCGGTCAGATCCCAGCCCAGCCCAAACACCTCCTTCATTTTCCTCAAGTAGGAAACTGGGCCACTCACGGTGAGGTTCCTCCAGCCTGGGTCACTGTTCAGCCGCTCAGCGATGTAATAGCGGAGGCATTTCGCCAGATTGTCCATAAACTCCGTTCCCTAAAAAGTGTCGGAAGGAAAGAAATGAAACCTTCGTTCAGACACTGCCAATTGCTGGGTGAAGTGCCAGGTCACTCACTGGGGTAATGCAGTTGCTGTCAAATCTCTCCTTCACTTCTTCTGGAGGGAGAAAGCCACCTAGAGCAACAGAAACAGGGAGCAGAGTTAGATCAGTGAGGACCATTAAAAACACTTCTTCAAGATAAAACCCCAGATGGCTCCCCAGGTAACAATTAACTTACGGAAATCAGTGTCTTAAAAAAAACCCAAAACACCCACAAACCAAAACTAAACCAGCTCTTGCCATCACATTATCTCCAGCTTAGAGGTGTTAGTACACTTACTAATGTGACTCCAGCAAACACTGCTACACACTCCCCTTTCACTCCAGCCATGTCACCATCACCCTCAGAAAGTTGCTCTGACTTTTGTTTCCTCCCTGAATTTAGAGTTTCCACTGTCAAGTAACTAGCCTTGCCCACAGCTCATTACCCCTGTGTAGGAGTATTTCCATCTGATCCCTGCTTTTAAGCCTCAACACTCCTTGCATCAAGCCCTTCCTTCCATAAGGGTTTTGGTTGCTTCCTCACTACATTTGTCCCTGCTCTTCTGTTCAATTTATTTTCAAAAGGAATTAAGAGCACTCAACACAAATTCATTTCAGGCAGGAGACAGAAGAAGAAAAAAAGTGACATTTTGTTTTATCTTAGTTCCTAACTTCGAAAAACACTGATGCAGCCTTCTGTAGGCTTGTTATCCCCTCCTCCTCCCGGCAATGCAGAGACATCCCTTTCAGAATGAGGTGATTCTCATCAGAAAACCTCCCGTACAGTCACTGTTTTACCTTTGGCCAGAATTTCTTGTCTTATTTTCTGTTTCTCTTCAGCAGCCTCCATGCCCTCCTTGGACGCTCTGAATCTCCTTGACCGCTGTTGATTCATTTTGGCACGTGGGGCCTAAAACAGGAATGAGATGGGCCTGAAGGTCCTTTCCAACCCAAACCATTCCATGACTCTGTGCACTGAGGGGAGATGAGGATCAGGTGGGGAGAAAGACAAGCTTCCAGTCTCAAAGGTCCCTCAAGGATGTGAAATATTCCACACCACAGCTCCATCACTGCCCATCTGAAGTGCAGCTGCTCAAACCACCTGCTCTGCTCTTTTCCAGCCTGTGGTGTAAATTATTCCTAAAGCCACAGAACGGAGGAGCAGAAGTATCCTCAGAGTGTTGCTGTCTTTTACAAGTTTCCAGCACAGCTCTGGCTGCAGCAGACTCCATCAGCCAGCTCCCACAGCCCTGTGGATAACAAACCCCAGGGGTACTACTAATTACCCTCACCAAAATTCAATTGATTTTACCTACAGCTTTTCATTTCAGAAAACCACTTCCCAAAGGATCTTACGAGACCTGATGGCATCTACCCTGATCGTACAACTGGAAAGGAACTGTATCAGCACTTACCACTCCATCTATGGCCATGTAAAGGAGTCTCCTCGGCCTCACGATGTTGAAGATCCTGTCAATGTACTCGAAAATCGCGACCATCATTTCGTCTTCGTTTTTGGGCGCTGGCCTAAAACACAGGGCATTCAGTGAAATGACTGGAATGCTGTCACTGAAGAGACGTGCTAACTGCAAAGAGACAAAAAAGCGCCTTACTTGTCTTCTGGGTGTGTGCAAGGGTGGATGATGCCATTCATGTCCAAGTAGAGGTTATCGAACTCCACCTCGTTGGGGTTGGGTTTGCTCGTGTCGATGGGAACCTTGACTCCATTGCACTCCTTAGCCTGGGGGTGCAGTCAGGACAAAGGTTTCAGTACCAGTAACCAGGAGTTAGGAAAGCACAAGGTCTTTTTTACTTTTTTTTTTTTCCAGTGGCAGTAGAAGAGAAAGACAGCAACAAGTGTCCACATGATCACTTGAAGCTGCACCTTTCACCACTCAATAGCCCTTTTTTTAAAAAGCTGTTTGTAAACCAGCACAACCAGAAAATGTTATGATAGGTTATGGCAGAGCTGTTAATTTCTGCTGAAAACAGAAGTTTCCACATCTCGCATTATTCCAGACAGCAATTCCTTTTACTGCCTGGAGCACACTGATTGTTCTACAAGAAAGAAGGAGAGATCCTCTCAGATCCCCCCAGCCAAGTCCCCACATGGGGTCTTTACATCTTTCCTTTCCTCATGACCATCAAAAGCACTCAGATGCTCAAAGCCCTGAAGTCTTCATCTCCTGCCTCCAAGCTTGTCTGTGGATAGATCTGAAGTGCTGAATAAAATCCAGAAATCCAGATGTTACCTTTTTCCCTCTCATGCTTCCCCTCTTCCTTGGTTCTTTTTCTACTGCCCCAAGAATGTGAAACTCGGGTGACAGTGCAAGTGGGAAATGCCACGTGAACTTCTCATCATCCTAAACCCCCAGACCACCCGTGTTCCTGGACTACTCCAGCAGTGGATTCTTCAACAAGGTGGAACAGCGACCACGGTCAATTTTGTTTCCTCACCATAATTTTGGGTTTGCTTGTTTTTTGGGTGGGGTTTTGTTGTTGTTTGGTTTGTGGTTTGTTTCTTTTTTTTGGTTAGTTTGGTCAAAAGGCAATTAGCCCTGATTCTCCTGTCCCTCTCCAACACTCACTCCCTCTCCCTCTCAAGGCAACAGCTCCAGCCACACAGGTAACACTCCGGATTAAACCCCAACAGCATGGAAGAGACATGAGCTGAGCAAGGAAAAGCATCATGATTTCCAGAGAAACTGTGGCTGGAACAGCCTGCACCATCCCAGAAAGGTGGAATGAAGCACACTCTGGAACAGCCTGGCACAATGCCAAATTAAAAAAGGAATGGCAGGTTCTGAGGCATGAACTGACTGAACTTATGCTTGTCTAAAAAGGCCAAAATGAGGCCCCCTAAAGCAACGTAAGCCTTTATGTGGTAGTTACACACACATCCATTCCACAGCTACAGTGCGCGCAATTCTTTCGGGGCAATCTGTGAAGTCATTTTTAAATAACTGAACACTAAGCCCCCCCGTTTTAAAGAGGGGAAATTTCTGCTAATTCACATCTTTCTAATACCTGGGTTCTCCTTGATCCCCCCCCTACTCTCTCACCTGAGCCGAAGGGGATTCAGGGGACATCAAAGGCTTACAGCGGTGTGATATGGAAAATAAACTCGCCCTGCCACGGACCCGATTTCCAGTCTCCAAGGCAAAGCACATTAAGTGTGATCTCATTCAGAGCCTTCACAGCCAGTTTCCATCTGCACAGCCCCACAAACCCATCAGGTTTTTCATGTAACAGCCTTGTAGATGGTTTAAGTATCTGGCAGCGATATCTCTTGTGATATAACTAAACTGTTCACTTCTAATCTACAGCCTCTTTTGAAACCATTGAAAACAGATCTTCAAACATGATACTTTAGTTGCAGCTTTATTAATTCGTATCAATTTGATTAAGAATATTCTCTCCTGGATTTTTTATTATCTTCAAGATCTTCCTCTCATTCTTCCTGCTCAGCTTAAGAAGAAGATTATTTCTTTTTCTTAAATCTGATTAATCTAGCAAGGTAAGAGAACAAGGATCAACTTTTTAATATTTCAAAGAGACAAGCTACCGGGAGATACAAAATTTCTGATTAGAGAGATTTATAGCAATCCTAAAACACACACGGAGCTGATTACATCGTGAGAGAAGCTTAAGTTCATCTACAGTAAGACAAACTACAGCTTTTCCCTGCTGTCCTGCTCTGCTCTCAGATTTGTGGCCAGATTTGAATATAAAAAACGTTAATGAACACGATTTATCCGAGCGCTGTCCTGGCTGTAATTGCAACGTGCTCTTGAGCAGGAACAAGGCACCGTGAGGGAGGCCATGGGGAGCTGCCACTTCAGTTACTCTAACTCAGAATTTCTTGTGTCTTTCCATTCATCTTCACAGGAAGAACTTCGGCTGTTAAGAGCTCAGTTATTAGAGACCAGCAAAAAAGGACCTAGTCAGTAAAACCACATCTCCACAAACCTTTGTTTTACCTAAATATGAGAGCAGCTTTGATTACACAGAGATTCATCTAAATGTTTACCAGTGTGATGAAAACGGTAAGTCCCCTGCTCTCAGAGAAACCGAACTGTTACAGATGTATTTGCTGTTTAAACTGTGGCTGCTTTCAAGTGACAGATCTCAAAGAGTTATCCAGAAACAGCAGGATCTCCAGCAGGCACGAACACGGCTCATATCCATGACAGCCCCTAAACTGAGGGATCCCCAGACCCTCAGGACAGACCCTGCCAGGGATAACAACACCCAGGAGTCTGGTACAGCTGCAGAACAACTAGTGCTGCTGTGGCAGCTCAGATCAGAGCCAGAACTCTCAGGAGCTCAGAATTTAGGGAAACTTCTAAGCCCTAACCCCTCCCTTTTTTCTAGAATAGTTCCCCAGAAAAACATTTAGAGCTTAATTATCCACCCGTGAAAAATTCACTTCTTGCAGTGACAGGTAAAATAAACTTCACACCTCACACCCAGAGAGGCTGAAACCACAACCGTAATAAAGCCACCAGAGTCACTCACAATTTTTACCAAATCTCTGATTCTGCCTCACTGCTCGAATCTGAAAAGCAAAACCACCCGAAAACCACAGAACCGGACACTGAAAGTGACCTGGAAACCCGCTGCAGGCAGGGCACACGTGCAGCCTCAGCACGGAATTCCTCTCTTCCCTTCTCTCCTTCACCTCCCTCCCACGCTTTGCTTTCTCCCCTTCCCAGGAGCTTCCCCAGGGTGAGGCACAGCTCTCCCGAGGAAGGAGGAGGCAACCAGCCTACTAAAAACATGTAAACAAACATCACTTCAGCTGCCTTACTGCCCTGAAAGGCACCTGCACGATCCAGCAGCAAGGCTGGGGACGAGCCTTCACCAAAACCACCTCCTGCTGCCACGGAAAGCCAGATTTTACAGCGGGCCTTGGGAAAAATCAGCTCCGTGTTTGGGCAGGAGAGGTTTCTCCTGTGCAGAGAAAACACCAGCAGTGAGACAAAAAACTCCTGAGGCTGCTCAAGGTTACAGAGCACAAGCACAGACTTGTTTTGAGCCTTGGATGCAGCACGACATCCTGGGTTCGTGGGGGTATTCCAGAAATAAAACACCACGGCAAAGCAGGAAGCTGGAGAACAACTAAGACATGGAATAAAAGACTGATAAAATAATAAGTAAGACCTGCAAACGACCCAGCTGTGAGCTATTCCGGAGGCTGAGAGCCCCGGGAAGCGGACTGCCACACGCACACCGGGGTACCTCTGATCTCCCACAAACTCCCCGCAGCTCCAAGGGACAGCCCAGTTTCTTCTCCAGCCTCCCATTCCTGTCCTGCCTCGTCTTCTGGCGTCCCCTCTCCCAGCCCCACATCCCCAGCAGGACCCTGGCACCGATGCTGCTGCAAACAGGGAGGCCTCAGGGAAACTGGGGCGCTCCCAGACCCACAAATTGTTTTGAGCCAATTCCGTTGCACTTCCTCCCTCTTCCCGAGACAGGCGGCTGCACTTGGCGTTTCCAGCAAGCGCCGGAGCTCGCTGCAGCTCCTAATTCCCAGAATAAAAGCCGTGGAAAGCAGGAACTAGGAACAACACACAAGAAACAGCGAACAGCATCGCCACTGCTCCCCGCTCAACCCAAAACACTGGCACAAGTCCTGCTTTTCCTGCCCGGGGCCGCACAAAGGCAGAGCCCACCGCGCCGGGAAGGGCGGGACGCCAGGGACCGGGCTGGAGACCGGCAAACCGCGGGAGAAACCCGATTCCCTGCTCCACGAGCCCGTCCATTCCCGCTGTCCCATGTCGCTCCTTCCCCTGCCCGTGTGCCCATTCCCGCTGCTC
>VZRE01002349.1:38967-71046 GCA_013396775.1 Cephalopterus ornatus
GGCTGAGGGCAGGGCTGTGGCGGCGGCAGGGCGGACGGGGACACACACGGGCCCAAATGTGCCTGGGGCAGCCGCGCCCCTGCCCTCGGCTCCGCGGGAACGGCCCCGAACAGGGCCGGTTTATCGGTAAAAGCACCCCCCGTCAGCCCCTGGCTAACGAAGGCCGCGGGGGCCGCCGCTGAGGGGCCGCCGCTGAGGGGGCCAGCCAGTAATTACGCACTCCACGGGCACCGACGATTTATTTCGGCATTGCCCGACCCCGGGTGCTCGGCGTACTCCACAGATGCGCCGTTGTTCACACACAGAAGGCCAGAGTCAGTCCCTTCCCAAGCACGGCCCCTCTATTAGGATGGATCGGTAATTTTCATGCAAGTTATAACATCAACTTCCCCTGCGCCCTCAGGGGAAGGGATTTCGCCTGCGCAGGGGCTTTGTTGACCTGTAGGTGTGGTTTTTAGCATTACAATGAACATACGCAGACCTTGAGTATTTTGCCAAGTTAATAATGTATACATAGACATTAACATCCTGGTTTACTGTATCCTTACAACTTGTTAGTCCCTGGATGCCCTTGACTAAGGGATGCAGCTGCTGCCTGTCCCACTGACCGGGTCTCCCTTCTCGCTGAGTGGGCTTGAAAGTATACAAAGATCAAACAATCAAAGAACATCCTGACTTAAGATAATCTCGACATATTCCACACTTGGCAGCACCAGGAGCGATTCAGGGCACGGCCGCTCTGTCCACTCTGAAGGGGACGCTTCCAGGCGCAGCCGGTGCGAAACGGCTCCGTGTGATCCACGACAGCGGCACGAGGCAAAGAGCCCCCGTCCCCTCGCTCTGCCCGCGGCATAAGCAAATACTATTAATTTATGGCTGTTTGACGGCGCCGAAATGGAATTAAACCTTCGGGTATTAAACGGGATTAAGAGGAGGCAGATTTTGCGCTCCGCCGTGTCCCGTCGCTGCACAGCAGCTCCGTTCGGAGGGCAGGGACGGGGGCGAGGACAGGGGAAAGCGGCCCGGGAATCATTAACAAAAATAACAAAATCTCAGCAGTGCTTGTTGAGTCAATGCCGCCAATTTGGGGAGCGGAGGGGAACTGGGCTAATTCTCTGTAGAACAAATTAACCCAATATTGTGTCTCTCATTATTCTTATCCTCACTTGGCTGTTGTTAAGCCGTTTTCTGTTGTCGTTCCTCTCAATAAAATCTGTGACTTGAATAAATTTCCCCACCAACTTTGTAGTGGCACCACACCTGTGGTATCAGCTGAAGATCGTCCTTTATCTGTTCCTTACAAAACAGTTCCCTGATTGAAGCTTCCTATTGTAGCGCTTCTCCTCCTGGAATTTCGTGCGGAGTACGGCAGCTTAGCATTAACATTTGGTTTGTATTGATGGGCAATCAGTTGTTTTTCTGATAATGCCAAAGAAAAACAGAAGGCTGGCGGACGCAAATGAAACGCGATCGTCTTATCTTATAATTACTTGGGTAAACAAGTGCTAGGAAAAATTAATACTGCAACAAACAATTCCTTGGGAAGTTGGTCTAAGCCTCAGCAGCCACACCGGGGCACGAGCCTGGGTCCCACCTCCGAACCGCGTGTCCACGAGAACCGCACGGAGCGCCGCGTCACTGCGCATCCGCGGCAGGAACAGGGAAGGCTTCCCATTAGGGCATTTCCAGAGATGAGTGGCGTGCCGATGGAAATCTGCCCGGGCTGTATTGATTCCAGTCCCCTGTCCGTCACCGTCACCTGCCATCATCCCCGGCTGCAGCGTGACAGCTGTGAAGGAGCAGAGCGAAGTTGACTGGCAGGATGTTTTGCATCTAACGAGTCTGTGCACAATAAGAGTATAATAAAGGCTGCTGCGGAGGAACTCGGCTATCGCTCCGACACCGAGAGGCAGAGATTGCCCGCACGCGGCTCCCGCAGCCATCTGTCACCTGTCACGGGCCGCGCGTCTGCGGCTGAGCCGGGCTGAGGGATGGAAACCCCACAGGCTGGTGTCATGCCAGCAGATAGAAAGCGGGCTGACATCAACAGCCGGGAATCACTCAGGAAGGGCTTAAAGCTGCACAGACACCGCGGATGCGAGGCAATGTCACACGGCAGCACAGGCTGGAGAGACTTTTCCAGCTGAACCTTGGGCTGACATTGCCCGAGCCATCCCGTACCTACAGCCTGTCTGTAGTGGGATACTGGGGAGCTTATTACACTGGGCAGATAACTCACACCATCCAGAGTGAGTCACCAGGAACTAGGGACGATAAGGCAAAGGCAGTGAGGAGCGATGACACCCCAGCCCTCGCACGCTGGGTTCATCAGACATGATTCAGCTCTCCTAGGCGACGCTGCAGTGCACAAGGGCAAACCTCATCCAGACTCGCCCGGCTCTCTCCTTGGTGCAGCTGATTTCCCAATTCCCAGAACATTCCAGGCTGCACCCTCACCAATGCTGGACTGTAACCCACAGCAGCCGGCTGTACCAAGGGTTTCTGCTCATTTCCAAGCCTTCTGCGAGCCATTATTTCAAACTGTTGAGCTCTCAGCCTACGTGTTTTTATTAAATTCAATGTTGTTACCATTTTTAAGTTGTTTTTGAGGGACAGGGTGTGGAGATTGGTGGCTGTGGGAGATGTGGGGCTGCGGCGCAGCACAGTTTAATTGGGGTGCTGGTTTCTGCTTTTGAACTTGTCGTCATGATGAACAGCTTTTTTTTTTAATATGTCCCCTGGTTTCTCCCTTCGAAAGAAAATCTCATGTTTAATGAACTTAATTTTAGATAAAAGGAATGAAAAGAAGGAAATTAAAAATGCATGAAGCTCCTAGAGTCATCCAATTACTGTGATGTCCACACAGCAGCACCAGCACGGATTTCACAAAGCAGGGAAAAGCAGGAAAGCACTGGGGCTCTCCACATGTAAATGCTGCTCTGTTCCAAAATGTGCTGAATTACAAATGGGCATTTTATGCATTTCTTCTTCTTGATCTGTTGCAGAAGGAGATAAAGATCAAACAAACCAGCCCGCCCCAGCAGTGCCTGCCTGCACACCCACAATGCTCGTCTGCTGCTTTCCAAACCACGTCTAGCTCCAGAGTCCAAACGGTGGAGTGCAGACCAGCCTCAGGAGGGGATTCTCAGGGGGCAGGGTTACTGTCAGAGCAGGTCAGAGAGAGCACACGCACAGTGTACAGGATCCATGGTGTTTATTTGGTATTTACATTCCCTTCACCCATAAAGTGATGAGCAGTGCTCCAGCTCACGGCACACTCACTGTGTGCGGGACAGTACTTTCATTCCTCCCCCAAAGCCAGCAGGGAATGTCAATCATAGAAGTCATCGAAGTCGTCTGACTGGGCGCTGTGGGTGTGCGGGCGCAGGGCGGCCTCGATCTCGGAGCTGCTGTCGTCGGATTCGCCCCAGAACGCTGCGGGGGAGGACACAGAAAGCACAGAAGTAAAATCCTTTCTGCAGGGATGCCCTTTGTCACAGACACATCGCTGGACAGCTCTCCCCAGCCCCGAGGCTGACAGAGGAGGTGCAGTCTGAAGGCCCAGCCCAGGTTGTGTGTCCGGCCCCGCGCGGTGCCCAGGGCAGAGCGGCTGTGCCCGGACAGCGGGTTCATTCAGCACTCCCACTCCATTGTGCCTCAAGGTAGCTGGGGAGAACATTTCCACTCCAAGCAATTTACTTGACCAGCTGCTGCCTGAATTGCAGCTTTGTCTATTCTCTTCCCCTTTCTCCCGCTGCTACTTGACCCCACGGTGAAGTCACCAGCGGGCCATGACATCACAGAGTTGGCACAAACATGGCAGTGACGTCACAAGCGAAACATCACCACTTGGAGACCAGATCAGATCCGGGCAGGCCTCATCTCAACAGAAGACATGGCTTTAACTGACAGCCCCGGGAACTGGCAAACCCTTTCCCTGACATCAGCAGAACCCCCCTGCAATTCAGAGCGCCCGAGAGATTTCTCAGTGTGTAAATTCATTTGGCCCACGGATAAAACACTACAGGAAGTGTGGCACGTGAAGTCAAGGCTGCAGTGGCTGAAAGAGCTGTGCCCTCTGTTCCCAACCATTCCAGAGGCTGCTGGCTCTCCAAAGGCAGTGCGGGAGCTGCAACACCTGGAATGAGGCCCAGGGCTGGAGGCGGCAGAGGGAGAAGGCTGTCACACTCACGCACACACTGCAGCTCGTGTTTGAGGCCCTGCTAACACCTCTGACGGCAGCAGCTCCTAGAACACCTTATCTACAAATGCAGCAGCTGCATCTTTCATCCTCCATCTCCGCCCCCTGGGCTGCAGGGCTGTGCTCCGCCGGGAACATCAGAGTGAGCCCCGCACTCACTCCCGCCCGCAACGGCTCCAGGAAAGGGGCTGGGGACATGAGAGCCTTTCAAGTGGCACCAAAGCAGCCACTGCTGATGGCATCCATACCTCAGTTCAGTGCCACACCTCTAAGACTGTGCCGTTCCAGACTGCCAAGCACCTGGAGTGGAGCTCCAGGCAAAGGGCTCCCAGCGCTGCCTCGCTGGCAGGAGGCTCCGTTAGAGATGCCTGCAGGCCCCAGAGGCCTTGGGGTGGGTAAAAGGGAGAACTGGAACGTTGGGGAGTGAAAACATGCAGGGTCCAGACACTAATTCAGAACAAAACCAGCCTGGCGCTGGACAAAACCATCCAGCTGCACCCATGTCCTGCTGCAGCCCTTGGGAAAACAGAGGAAACCTCAGCTTTCTCCTTCTCTGGGTTTCCTTCCACTTGCAGTTCATGGTCATTTGATTAAACCCTGCAAAGATCCCGACTCCCTCCACAGCACCCACACCACAAACACCTCCTCTCTGTCCTAGACTTTGCTCTCCTCAGCTCCCTGCTGGCTCCTGTGTTGAGAAAGGGCAATTCCACACTTCCTTGTCTCCATACTTTATACAGGTCATAAGGTAGTTCCGGGAGGGCTTTTACAGAACAAATTACACAAGACACTGATTTTCAGTAGTGTAACACTTGTCTCTTACCTTTGGACTTTATGGCTGTTACCATCCCCTTCCGCGTCTCAGTCCTGTAAAAGATTTCAAATAACCAGCACAACGTCATGGATTAAAAGTGACTTTTTAAAAAATACCATGAGATGGTTTCAAAAAAATATCAGTAACTTTTGTAACTGCTTTTTTTTTTTTTTTTTAAATAACTATTTCATCAAGGGTTTCTTCACCTAAAAGGTGGGGAAATCCACATGCAGCAGGAACACTGGTCCAGCTGTTCCTGGAGTCATTCCCAGGTAATGGCACTGATCTGCACCAGCACTGAATCAAGGTACAAAGGAGCAGGGCCCTGTCGAGCTTTTGCAGCCTTCCAGGGCACACAAAGTACGTAAAGACAAAATCTAAACAAAAATAAAAGCACCCCAGTGACGCTCCTGCACTTCCTTCCTTCCCTTCCTCCCTGCACGCTCCTCTGGACCCGCGATTCCCGATTCCTGGCTGTCCCCGGCCCCATGGAAATGTGCAATCTCTGCTGCCTTTGATCTACCTTGATGTGTGTGCAGCCCGAGTCTGCTCTGGTAAATGGCTGCTCTTGTGTCTGGAGCATCACAGGCCCTTTTGAATCTCTCAAACAAGCTGGAATCATTTTGATCCTTTGTGTGCAGCGCGTGCATTGTGTTGGGGCTGTGGAATAATCACACAGGGCAACGATGGGGGAGAATTAACTGTTACAGCAACAGCCCCGCAAGGAGCCCTAAAAATAAACCTTCAGCTGATTTTAATAAGGAAGATCAAATAGGAGCTATTTGGGCCATCACTGGGCCAACCAGTGAAATATAAGCCAATGTCAAGGTGCAGCTGGAAGCTGTGGCCACGGCCACAACAGGACTCAGTCAGCTCTCTGAAATGTCCATGTCCTGCCATTTGCTGTCTTTTATGTAAAAACGTGGCAGCCAATAAAGAAGTCCTTAAAGTGGAGAGTTAAAAACATTTCAACATTGTGGAGGCATCTGTGAAGGAAACAAAAAAAAAAAAAAAAACCAGGGATGACTCTTTGCTTGTGTTACTCCCTGGTAGCCAGAATTTGGGATTGCAGCTGGAAAGCCACACGTAAAGCAGGGAGTTTCATACACTGCAGTTACCAGGGTGCAGCCACTCTTCCTTTTAACCCAGAGAAAGCTCACACTGTTCAAATCCCATTCCTTCTCCTCAGGCTGTGGATGCCATTGGCACACAGGCTCTGTCTTTGTGGACGGAAATTCCCAGAACATTAAACCCAGCCCAGGTCCCACCAAGATGCCAACCACGGCGTAAGTGCCAACACCAAGTGACAGCACCAGTAAAGTACTCACAATGATAGCAGTAATTATTAATGTATTCAGTAAGAAACTATAAAATGTCGGGCTCCAAACATTTCTCCAACATTCCTTGAGTGCACCATCCCAATGCCTTTCCCTTATTCCAAGCCAAACCCCACACTGCCTCATACCCCAACTTCTCCTTCAAAGACGTTCCCTCTACAGAATTCCCAGCGAGCATTTGAAGCCAGAGCCTCTGGGCTGATCCTGCAACACACCGAACACCCCGAACTCTTGCTCCCTTGGGTGAGATCCCCTGACCCTCAGCATTGCCCAGGAGCCGCTCCATGTGCTGAAGAGGCTGCGCTGTTGTCCCCTGGGTATGGAGCAAAAAGCCACTTGTTGCAGAGCTCCAGCTGGCGAGGTGCCTCCTGTGGCAGCTGGCACGGGAACCGTTTCAGCTCCGAGTAGCTGAGCAGGAGCTCAGGCAGCAGCAGCAGCAGCCACTGCTTCCCCTCTGGCCACATCCTGGCCCACTGCTGGGAAGGGAGCAGCGGGTTCTGCTATTTAGCCAGTCTCAGGAGGGACTTTTTGTCCCACTTCTCTCCATGCTTCAATCCTAGAACAGACACCAGTGGGTCAGTGATTTGGTCCCAATACCAACACCCTGCCAAGGACCACCAGTGCAGGACCGCCCAGGACTGCAGGATTTGGTTCTCCAGGCACAGCCGAAGGCTGGTGGTCTCATGGAGAAGGACCACCATGGCTGTAGGAAGGTCTGGAGACCTTCCCGCTGCCAAGCCAGCTTCCCACAAAGAGAAAGGCAGGAGAGGGGGGAGACAGGTGTTTGTGTCCTACCAAACACCATCCATTCACTGGGGTTCATCCTCCCAGGGCTAATCTACCACATGTGGAATGGGGTTCACTCCCCAGACAGCCCGGAGCTGGGTGCTGGCACGACACAGCCGTCCTCAGAGAGGGAAACGAGGAACGGAGTCAGCAAAAAGCCGTCGGCACAGGGAAATGCCGCGGAGATACGGCAAAGGGAGTGAGGACGTCAGAAAGGCCAGATGGGAAACGGCAGCTCCCCCAAACCAAGCCTGGGAAACGCTGCTGGGGGCTGGGTAACAGGGAATAAATGCTGGAATTAGGGCTGAAGCCCCGGGTGAGGCTGGTGAGATGCAGCAGCACCAAGCAGGGAGCACACCGTGACCACAGACCCCGGCGGGAACGTCCGGGCTGCAAACGGAGCAAGGCCCGTTCCACCGCCTCGACTGATCCCCCCACCTGACCCTCTCAGATCCATTTACACATTCGCTTCTTCCCTAAAGTAATTCCAAACTCAACCCAGGCTCTAACAAAGAAAAAACCCAAACCAGTTTCACTTCAAAGGGCCTTTTAATCTCTCCATTTCTCTGATGAAACAGGCTCTTTTTTGTATTGAAGATGCTGCAACAGTGAGAAATTAAAAAGCTCCAAGAAAACATTTTTTCCTCCATAAGAGAAATTAATATTAAGAGGAAAATAGCAGGACGACAAGAGCCACATTAATTGAGGGGGCTTGCTGGAAAACAGCAGAAAATTTTTAATTTGACCTGACTACCTTTTTGCTAAAGCACCTGTTCAACCTCTATTTTTTAGTGTCAAGTGAAAAAGACACCAAAAAATTTGGGAAATCCCAAATGCCAAAAGAGTTTTCCCTGCCCTAGAAAGCCAAATATATACAGTACATATACTACACACATTTATAGAGTCAGTATAGACTCAAAAGTCCATTCATCACACTGGAATTGGAGTAATAATATTGAATTTCAGTAATTACACTGTAAGTAGCATGACCTTTATTTCAGGACACAAAGATTTCTATCGAGCTGTGCCTTAGATCGTTCTCTGCTTAGATCCACCAGGCTGCAACAGAACACCCCACCAACACAAAGACACATCACAGCGCTGTGAGGGAGCTGTGCAGGGGAGCAGGGGCATTGCCAAAAAATTCACTATTCCTTCTGTCCTCAGCAGGCAGATGTTGGTGCCTCTCCCCACAAACCTGGCAGGGCATCACCACCACAACATCGCCGTCCCTACGACAGCGGGGTGTTCAGGGGAAGGAAACAAAGCTCACAGAAACAGCTGTAACAGTGCAAAACCGTGCTGGAATTCTCAGTCAGCTTCTTACGGAAGCCATTTGACAACAGAGTACGACAGGGGGATGAAACAATCAGATCCTGGCTGGATTCTGGGTGCATCTCCCAGGAATCCAGACCCACACAGCGCCACTTTCTCTCTATTTCCAGGAGAAATGCATCTGTGCATCTCCTGAGCACTCCCAGGCCCAAACCTCTGGGAACTCTCCTCGGAGAAGAGCAGAGATTTCCGAGTCAGGGTTGGTTTGGGAAGGGGGGAGGCAGGGGATGCACAGAGCCCGAGTGCCCCCCGATGGCCAAAGCACACGGGGCCGCGTTAAACATCGCCCAGAGAGTCAGAAAGAGATGAATTAGACTCTGCCAACTTCTATTTGCATGTCACTACATCTGTGTTGGGTAACAGCTCCTTTCGGCTAAAAACCAGCCTTCAGAGACCCCCCCAGAGTCCTCGAGCAGATTAATCAAAGTTTAAAATACTTTACACCGTGCTGGTGTCCTGACAAATGCAAACCCTGCTTTGGTTCTCAGCTGATAAGGCATCTTTAATCTCCAGGTTATTTTGAAACGAGACAGCCCAAACAAGTGAAAGACAAATAAACCGCTTGCATCCGAAATGGGGAATTCCCAGAAAACGAGTGACCTCCACTGGCTGCATCCATCGCTACAGCCCCCTGGAATGCCACACACATCGCCGGCCGCCCGCCTGCGCTCGGCGACAGCTCGGCCCTGACTTCTGATACCTTCTCCCCCAAGGACTGTGGGATTTAACGCCTTTCCCCCGCTGCAACACACCAACTCTGCCAACCAAAGGTGCCTCTCTGCGCGTGGAAACGTTCCCCCGGTAAAGCGAAGGAGGCCAGGGCCAAGCAGCTTCCTCGCTGGAGGTAGAGGCGGCGGCGTTTGCGGGAGAAGAGGAAGCTCTGGCATGCACCGCCGAACAAAAGGGAACAAGTGGTCTTTACTCGGAGAGCAGCTTCCTATTAAGACTCACTCCGTCGTACATTATGCCTTTCATCCCCACTCAACCACAAAATGATTTTGCTGTAGGAAATACAATGGCAGAAAAAGATTTACATTGAAAGAATCTTTAATAATAAACTGTTGCAGATCTGCCTACTTCCCCATGATTTATAATACAATAAACATCGGATTCTATTAAGTCTCATGCACTGAAGACACGCACTGAAAACCCGAGTATGAAAGCCCTCAATTCTTCCCTTCTCCAGGCCCATAATAGTGAAACGAGCATGGATAAATGTGCTAAGAGTATCTCTTTGCATCTTTTATAGCTTGTGTGTATCAATCTGTAAAGCTTATTAAGAAAGTCATTGCTATGCAAAGCAGCACCCAATGTCTTTCTCTTGCTTTTCAACAGCGCGCAGTGTTTAGCCAATAGGGCCGGGCCCCGGCCCCTCATTCCGCATTCATAACATGCAACATTTGCACAATGTGTATCTCAAAGGCTGCTGAATAGAAAGCCTTAATACTCATGTAAACAACTGCAAACCAATTACTTAATGAATCAGGCCCACACATAATGAGGTGCCAGACAAAGAGCTATAAATGCATTTTTGCGCCCGAGCCTCCGCTTTAAAGTAAAATCCCTCAGCTGTAGTTTGGGCTTAACTGGCACATGATAATTATTGTCTGGGGGACATCAGAGGAGCCATGGTTTTTATTCCGGTCCGGCGGGGTCTGCGCCGGGGTCACTCATCAGCTCAGTGACAAAACGCGGCAAAGGAGAATTTATAAAGTGCCACGGCCGAGCTCGCAGGGATGTTTATTCTCAAGTAGTGGGTTTGAGACCACTTGTGAAAGCAATAAAGCCCGAGGAGTGGCTGCAGGGAGCCGAGGAATCGCAGCGTGGCCTGGCTGCAAACATCTCTCCCTCTTCCTCCCTCCTTTGGCCGCTCCCCGGCTCCGCAGAGCCGGGGCTGGGTGTCCAAAGGCAAGGGGCTGTTCCCCAGCCCCGTGTCGGGAAGGCTGCGCTGGCTTTGAGTCGTTCAGAAAAGCCAACTCTGAGCTGCTGTAAGAGATTTATTATGGGGTTTTTTTAAGGCGGCATCATCACATGTCGGCGCACGACGTGTGCTGCTGCCGCCGAGCACCGAAAGGCCTGGAATTGTAGGGCAGAGGGATTGATTTGAAATCTATCACAAATAGGAATTTTGAAAAAAAATAATAAAAATAAAAAGCAAAAAAAAAAGTAAAAATGAACAGCATCTGATAGAGTCAGAAGTGGCTGGAGGCACCATCAGCCAGCACTGCAGCAGCAGTGGGAAAAATGCTTGGAGAGGATTTTTGGTTTGTTTTTTTTTTAAATAAGAAATATTTCATTTGAAATTACACGTTTTATTCAGATGCAGTGATCCTATAACCAAGTTCTCGGCCTGATCCTGCTCTTCCTGCCATTCCAGGCTTCAGGGAAGAGCTAACATTTAACATTTCAAAAACTCAGCTATAGGAGCACCCCTTGCGTTTTACAGCATGAGGTAGGATGATTTGGAACATCATTCTCATAGTCCCAAAAGATCTGAAAAAAAGGGGAAAAAGTTGAATCTGAGATGGTAAGAACCAATCCCACACAAAAGCAGGAGCGCCATTCATCGATACTTGGTTACAGCCAGTATTTACTGGGCTTGAATTATAGAAACACTGTCATTTTAACACCCAGTGCAGAACTGGAATTGGCCTCACCCACAGCAACCTAAAGAAACCTACGGGAAGCTCCATGTCACGGACACAGGAGGAGTTCAGAACCCACCTGAGGGCTCTGCAGTCCCTTCCCCAGAGCCATCACCAGAGGTTTTCTGGCTGGAGCCACAGCACCCATGTGCTGGGCTGCTCCAGCAGGGGCAGAGAAGGACCAAAAGCCTGGCCAGCATTCCAGGAGCCAGCTGCATTATCCCCATTTTCTGCTGCTTCCCGAGCACTGATTTGATCCCTCTCCCGTGCCAGTGACGAGCACAAGGGGCATCCAACAGCACTGCCCAAGGACCCGAAGGCTAAAACACACGAACCACCTTTTCTCTCCTGTTTTAATAAAACCAGCACACCCTGCAGCCCTCCGTTTGAAGCAAGAAAGGCACGTTCTAAACACCCAGTATTAGGTATAAACTCCTGAGCCCACGGGCAGCATTATCAGTCACACCTGATTTACACCTCAGACACACAGAGGAGAACGAAGCCCACCTCCTCAGCGCCGGCACACTGTTCCCTGGCTGCCCCTCTCCTCATCCTCCCCGTCCTGCCCCGAGCTGACACCGAAAGCAGCTGGACACGCTCGGCTGTGATTCACCGGGATGTCAACTGAGCCTTAACCAAGGCCCAGCAGCTGCCAGACCACACCTGGCTTTGGCACAGACAGTTCCTGAGGCCTTCAAACTCTCCGCCTTCCGTTACATAAACAGAAACACAAACTTCAACCCAGCCTCAAGTAAAGAAAAAAAAAAAACAAAAAAAACCACGGGAGCTTTGGTGGTTTCCTGTCAGTGTTTCTCAAGCTATGGAAGCACTGCCAACATTCCAGATGCAGCGCCTTTACCTGGAGAAGGGAAGGACTATTCCATCCGACGAAGAACTGGTTTCTGAATGCGCTTCCCGGCTGTCATTTGCTCTGGAACTGTCATCGCCCAGATCCCGACCTGTGCAGTAAAAACAGGAACTGTAAGCACTCCAATCCCAACAGCTGGATCCCAGCACAGCAGTGCAGCCACGGGCTCCGGTTTTCCAAGGAGGAACAGGCGTGGTGTGAGCGGAGCAGCAGCGATGGCACCTGCCCCCAGAGGGTCTGCCCCCGACCCAGTGGAAAGCAGCTAAAACCAGGGAAACATCACTCCCTGCCCAGCAATCAGGTTATGATGGGCATTTCTTCCAAACTGGGAAAGTTTTACAGCTTTTGCCCCATTTTAGAAACAGGAGCAAACACGGAGCTTCTCTTTGGAACTGTTTTGGGTCATGGCAACTCTAAGCAGAACTTAAAGGATTTCTGGAGTATTTTTACCTTTTTTTTAATCCCCAAGTTCCCATTTACTTTAATCAGAAGCAAGGTTATTTTTGTTCTCCTTCCCCTTAAATGTAGATTATTTTGAAATTTTACAGTTCTTTTAAATATCATTTGATATCTCAGTGTTTTCAACCATTGTCTTGAATTAGACAAATTATTGGACAATAATAAATAAATACATTCAATAAAAATTGGATTAGACACGTCTTGGGATTTTTATAACTTAAAGGGCAAACCAAACAACTGTTTCAAGCCTTTGATCCACACTTTCCTTTCTTTCCTTTCCCCCCTGCTCTGTGGATCTCATTTCCATTCTGTAAAGATTTATTTAAAATAAGAAGGAGGAAATAAATGGATTCATTCACTGGAGCCAGACAATTGCTCATCTTTATATTTGTTTCCCCAGCACACGATGCTCAAGCATAAATCCCACTTTAAAAGGCTACTTTGCATATCTGACCCTGTCTGCCTGGAAATGGGAAAGGTAGATCTCCAGGTTGCTGGGTTTTCCTGGGAATACAGCCGTGCTCCTGCACGGAGGAACGAGCTCCTCCATCCTCCTCACGCTGACCACTGCGCCCACAGTCAAACACCAACAAATATGTCCCCATCCTTCAAATTAAACAGAGGGATAAATATTCTTACACACAGTCCTCCACAGCACAATGCCCTCCTCCCACGAGGAGCCTCTGGGATGACCAGGGGACTCGGGCAATCCCAGTGGAGCGAGCCATCCACTGAGGATGCTTTTAGGAGCTGCTGCCTCCGCTTAAAGGTGGAAGAATTTTCACCCAGAATTCACAACTCTAAAAACCCTCGGGGGGGGGCGGATCTTTTAGGAACTTCAGTGTCAAAGAGCCCCTCCTGGAGGGCGTCACCCAGACTGATTTAAGCCCACCATCCAGGCTGGCTGTGCCAAGGCAGCTCTGTCAGCCCCAGCAGCCCCTGTCTGTGGCACGGGGAGGAACTGCCTCCGTCACAGCAGCTGCAAATGGAAGATATCAAACGAAGGGAAAAGTTGGGTGAGACTTATTAATGCCTTTATTAGTGCACTCCAAGAGGAACCTCGGAACCTTTGAGCCTCCAGCTCAAAGCAGGAGCCCACCGGGAAGGACGCGTGGGCGTGGGAAGAGTGGTGGCAGGATTATTGCCTCATTAAAGGTGGCCTAAAAAGGGAAGCAGGATCGGGTTGGTGCTCTTTCATGTTCCCTTACGATACATAAAGAAGGGCTCATTTTTTCTTCTTCAGAGGGCTTTTTCCTCCTTGTTCCTATATTGGATATTTTACACCTGGAGAGTAGCTGCAAGGTGACACCCAGGCCGTTGTGAAAGCAAAGCCCAATGAGTGGAGCAGTTACACCATTTTTATTCAAATCCTGTATAGCCTTAATGTCTGTTCAAATCAGAGACATAAATGAAGGGGGGGGGAGAGAGAGAATCTGGTTTTGTTAGAGATTTAACAAGCCTGCCCCTTCAATAAAATCAGCAATTTCCTACTCATAAATGAGACTCTTAAACAGCCATCCAGCAAAACAAGAAATAATGGATTTTATCCTTTTTAATCTCACATTATTCACCTACCTCAGGAACAGCCAAAGAGCTGAACAATTTCTTTTGCGTGTCTTCCCTGATAAAAAACAAAGCATCCACAGAGGAGATGAGAAGGAGCCCAGATATCCCCCTGTATCCTCACATAACCCCGTATCAAAGGAGATGGCTGTTATCAGCCAGCTCCTCTCTGGGCAGGACCATGCACCAGATACGATCCCTTTAAAGCCAATTATCCCTGCACAGCCTTCCACGAGCTCCGGACAGGGCTCTAGGAGCAGACCCACACTCCTGCTACGAGTTCTGGTTCCCCATGCCCCAGCTGGCCACAGACAGGGGTTTTCAGAGCTCCCGTGTCCTGCTCCAGGTGGGAAGTGCTCAGCAGATCCGTGCCCAAGCCTCTGTGCAGAGGAGCTGTGTGAAGTCAGTCCTCCCACCCGTGGTTCCAGGGACCAGCCCAGGCTGTCTCTGAGGGACATCCCGTGCCCTAAAGCCCTTTCCCTACAGCCACCTCCTTCCTCCCCTACGGCATTAAAGAACCAACACAAATACTTCAGGAATATTTGCAGGATATGAAAGTAAATAAATATTTTGTTTCTCTTTTTATGTAACAGAAATAAAAATAAACCAAACCCCCAAGTGCATCCACACGGCTCTCACAGCAAAGTCCATCAAACCCCAAAGCCTCAGAAGGCTTCTGGTGTTTCAAACCAAAGCTTCAAGAACTCAGAAAATACTGAAAAAAAAAAAAAAACAAAAACAACCCACCAAAATTTGTATCCCTTAAGCACAGAAAAAGTTGCACAGCAAAATAATCTTGTATGGAGGGACATCAAGTATCAGTCCAACTAAAACCCTGGAATGAATTGTTGCAGCCCAAAAGCCACCTCACAGAGATGCAGCTTCTATTTTTGGCACAGAAGACTTCAGAGCTCTGGGGCCACAGCAAATAATGATGATAAAAAGCAAAGAGCAGCTGGCTGGCAGGGAGGAGCTGGAGCAGAACAGGGAGCCTGGAGAAGATCATGGGCTGAAGATGAATCGTGTCTGAAAGGAACAACTTGGCTTTCAAGTGAGGTGAGAGAAGCCTCGTTCCTGGGGACAGTGTGGCTGCAGAACAGCCAATACAGCACCCTCGGGAGAGCTGGATTGAAACTGGAGTTACTGCGTTTGGTTAGGGAGTTTATTGCCATTTTTACACAGAGGAAGCATTCCGTGTTTGCATGCCTGTTCTGTGAGAGAGGCTGGGAAGAGGGATGATCAGCAGGATGTGGCTCCTGGCTGACTGACTTGGAACAGCCCCCCAGGGTCCCTGGCAAGAAAATCTGCAATGGAGAATTCCCCGACGCACTCATAGGCAAAATAGTGGCTAAAACCAGGACTGGCAAGTCATAAAACTCAGGATGGGAAGAAACAAACCAAACCCACTGGCAGCTACAGAGATCCAAGCTTGAGAGCCAGAATTCTCCTTGGGAATACCAGTGATGGCACTGGCTGGAGGGAGCCCTAGCAAGGGCTGCAGGAGCAGCTGAGGACACACGTGCACCAGCACCTGTGTGGCCAAACACCACGGTGTGAGGGAGCTGGGCAGGGAGGCAGAGCAGGGGGAAACCTTATTGCCCAAAATTCATGCTATCAGGCAGTTTTGGTACAGGAGGCACAGCCACGGCTCGTGGCTGGCACAGGCACGGCTCCCGGCCGGCAGGGCATTGTTCCAACGATCCACAGTCAATTCCTCGAGGAGAGAATCAAACCGGGAACACGTGCAGTTTGCCTAATAATTACTGGATCTTCCCCGTGGAGACTGAGCCCTGTAACACCGCCACCGGCCCCGAAAGGCTCGACGACCAGACATTCACACGGTGTAGTGTGTAACGTGGTTGCGAGGAATGAACAGGCCCCGTTGTTCTCCACCTTGGTTTGTGCCAACGTGAGCTGGACTTCCTGCTCTGCCGTTTCCCCTTCGCGCTCAGCGTGCGGCGGCTGACTTTACCCCGTGAGCGGCCCCGCAGCACTGAACCACCGCGCTTGGACTGGATAATCACGCTGAATGCTGGGCCCGAGGTTAATATGCAGCCACCCCTCCTACCTGCAATAGGAATCTTTTCCACTGCGCTTTCTTCCTCGCTCTCATCTTCACACGAGCTTGTGACTTCTGGATGTGACCACGCCGTAATGAAACCATTTCAAAGCGGCGGCGATCAGACTGGTTTGGTTGCTTTTTACCCTACTCCCTTTAATTTCTCGCTTTTGTTATCTCTTGTTTTTTTGATCTAAACTATCCATTACTGCTCGTAAAAGCAGCACCCACTGGGAACTTGCCTCGTGCCACAGCTGCCCTGCCTCTCTGTAGCTTCCCCAGAAAAGGACAAGCCAAAAAAACATCTTCAAGAACTGGAGACCTGACGGGATTTGGGAAACAACAAACCCCAACAATGCTGCACTCCTGTCAAGCAGCAGCAGTGTGGATCACACCCACCGTGGAAATTAGCTTAAATCGAAGTCTCTGCTACCTCTGCAAATAACAGTCGCATGAATTCAGGAGACCTGAAGCAGCGTGTTTGCGTTTGCTGCGTACAGAGCACGGCAGCCTAATTGCCTGTCTGTGCCCAGCCTCGGATGGAAGGGATGCTCCCAGGGCAGAGCGAGTGAGCTGCCGTCACTGCACTGATATATTCCTTCCTTAGCCACAGAAATTAACTGGATTCCCAGACACCTTCACCTCCTGAGCTGGGAAATAGCCCCGCACACTTCCCCCACCATGAACCCTTTTGTTTTTGGTAAGTCCTTCTGCAGTCTGGCTTAGTAACAAAAGGCAGCGAATACATCCTCCAGGTTCTGAACAGGAGATGCTTTGTAAACATGTGCACACCCACAAATCTGTTTTACAGGACACAGGGCTTGGCTTTTTAAGTCCTGAAGGAAGTCCCACCACCACAGGTATCACTAATTTTGGGAAGTAACCAGAATGACAAGTGATACACTGAGCTATTTAGGAAAATCCCCCAATCTATTACAAATACACATGAATTTACCAGTGGCTGTAGCACAGCCCCCTGTGGATTTGGGCAGAACAGAGCCATGTCCAGAGCAGGAACGTGACACCCGTTACCTGGTTCTCTAGTGCTGCTGAGCCGGGCAGCGCTCTCCGCCTGCTCCCCTTCCCCACCGTCTGCGGGGATCGATGGCAAGCTGCAGGACGACTCTTCACCCTGCACAGGTGACCTATCCCCCTGCTCTCCTGGAGGGGCCTCTCTCAGCACCGGCACAGCCTGCAGCATTACAAACAAAAGTGGCCACAGCCCGTTATTCTCCACCTGGAGCATTTCCCAACATACTTCAGGCTAATCTGTACTTCCCAGGGAAATCTGCTTCCAGGGTGTTGGTTAGATGTTAAATTACCTTACTTGCAGCGTGTTCCTCTGGTGTTTGTTTTGGGACACAAAATATGGACTTGAGTCTGTGAAAGCTACTCGCTGTTTTGCTCCAACCCAGCGTTTAGTAAACAGATGTTTAACAACACAAAAAGTCTCTGGTGCTGGGGAGGAACCTCAGAGAACTCCAGGTTTTGTAACTGATTTGTAACCAATTTCTAGCAAAAATGTTTTGGATTCAGGAGAGAATTTTATTGTCCTGCATCTGCTCCCTCCTCATTGATCTGACAGTGAGTCGGAACAGACCACAGACGTAGTTCAGTGACCAGAGACGAAGAAGGTGGACCTGGCTGCTGGTCATCACCAACCTTCCATGGACCAGAGGTGCTGACAGGAACGGAGCTGACAGACTCCACAGCTCTATTTGTACATCAGGAGCTCAAAGGACCTTCTCTGCACCTTCCCCTACAGCCCAGCTGTGCAGCACCACCACCCAGCAGGGCTCCCAGAACAACGTGAAGCCCTCAGAGAAAGAAGTCACCACCATGGGCCAAAAACAGCTCTTGCAAGGTGCGGGTGCCCACCTGACTGTCCTGCGCCTCCTCACCCGAAGCCAGCAAGTTGTCAGACATCTCTGCCG
This sequence comes from Cephalopterus ornatus, assembly GCA_013396775.1. Classification (NCBI taxonomy): domain Eukaryota; kingdom Metazoa; phylum Chordata; class Aves; order Passeriformes; family Cotingidae; genus Cephalopterus; species Cephalopterus ornatus. The sequence goes on from VZRE01002349.1 coordinate 56,969, forward strand.
CTCCCTCCGGGGCCCGAGCACAGTGCTGTTCCAGGAACAGGGAATGGTGGCTCAGGTGACCGTGCAGCACGTCCATGTCCCTGCAGAACAAAGCCAGCACCGTCAGTGGTCTGCCCACGCACGCGAGACTCAGTGGCCTGGGCACGGGGGTCAACTCGTGGTGGGAAAAGCCATCACACACTTGTCATTGAGCATTTTTCAATTAAAAAGTGGTAATTAGAGTGGAAGCTGTAAGAAGCCACTTGTGACTTCTGCAAACATGAGGAAGTTGGGCAGGGGTGGCAATCGTCTGTCCCTGCCCTGAGGCTCAGGATCCAGACACATCCCACCTTTCCTGCATCCCTATCTCAGCCTTGAGGCCTCACTCCATGGGGCACAGCTGAGCACCCACCACTCCAGGCTTGTCTTTTAACACAGAAAACCTCGGTACTGCAACCTTGTTTGCTAAAGATGTTTGTTTTCCCAGTTGCTCCAGTGAAGTTTCACAGAGGAGCGAATTCCAATTAACTCCACAAGTGTTTGTCCCTAAGAAACCATTCAGGAGACACAACGAGGTATTAGTGCTGGCAGGCGTATCAGCCTCGGCAGGAGAGCCAGGTACGGGCAGGGAGCCCCTCCTTCAGCGCCCACGAGTGCCCCGATCCTGCCAGCACTTGAGCACTGCAGAGCCTGCACCGGGAGGAAGGTCTAGACAGGAGCTAAGCAAGACAGAATGGAAATTGTTTTCATTCCTGTGTTAAAGAGACTGAAAAAAACCCAACTAATTCTTGCTTGTCCTTGTGGCATATGCACGTGGGGGTGGGGGGGGGAAACACAAACGCTTTGAATAACTGCACTTTGCTGTTTTTAAAGGCCACGTGCATCTTCTGCCTCGTAGAAAAATAAAATTGCTTCTCAGAATCCTATTCCCTGTCCGTACGTGCCCGAGACTCGCACTGCAGATCACAGGAGTGACTAGCTGAGCAGTCTCTGGAGTTACTGTGTTTCCCTGCCCCCGGAGGGCCGGGATGCCCTGCCAGCATCCCACGATGGACAAACAGGCCTCGGAGCCACCCGAAGTGCACAGCTATTGTAAACGCATTCCCATCACACCCCTTGGAAAAAAAACACCCTCGCCTGAGCTTTTCAAAGCAAACAGCAAAAGCACATTGCCTGAGCTGTGTAGGAAGGAAAAAAAATAAGAAAAAAAAGGCACATGAGCAAACAAACCATCAAAAAAATCAGCCCGGGCTGAGATGCCACATGGAAATTACTCCTGTGCCGAGCAGTTTAATTCCTTCACCTCCACAATCGAAACAAATCTGGTGACCACCTACAGGTATGGGGACAGCCCAGGGACCTCAGAGGGGTTTTGATGAGGCTGCACCTCTATAATGATGCAAATGAGGACTTAACCACTGAAACAATGCAGCGGCTAATCCTGGAACAGGGGTGTAATAAATGGCTATTCAGGGCCCCGGCTGCCGCTTTGTGGGGCTCCCAGCCCAGGTCTCCACCAGCACGAACACCCCAGCTGGGGCACGAGAGAGTTTTCTTTCTCCCCTCCATGTGCAGGGGCTGACGCGTTTCCACCGTTAACCCCGGCCCGCAGCGCCCGGGGTGAGCAGCTCTGAGCACAAAAACCTGCATCATTTTCACACTGGCGTTGAGCTGTACCCAAAGTTGTGCTTTCCATCGGAGTGTTGGGCAACAGTGAACAATTAAGTGGGAGCTGCCGTGCCTTTAGTCGAGTTTCCTAGACATTTAATAAGCAAAACAATACCCGGGAGATCACATAGGCAGTTAAACAGTGCTTTCTCTTTTCCCCCAGCCTCACAAACCCTGTATTCCAGCGGCAGGCTCGTTTCCCATTGTTTTCCTCCCGCTGGGTGGTCCTTCCAGGGTGCCACTCGAGAGGGATACAATAATAAAAAGGGAAGGGGAAGGAAGGGACACCAACATAAAGAAAAACAAAATGTATGACAATCTGCAGCAGGCTACGGATCAGAGGTCAGCAAACAAGAGGTCCTTCTCTTTTACAGGTTGCTTCCTGGAAACAGTCTGATTAAGCTGACAGCTTGAATTATGTGTTACATTTTGTAATGCACAATCCATCTGTGCTAAGTCCTCCTCAATGCAGCTGAAGCAGCACTGGCATAAGCTCTGCCTTTTTCCACCCCCTCAGCACAGGCCTTAAAATAGTCATCATCTTTCTCCGCACTAATTCTCAGAGACCCTCTCCCCCAGCCTCTCCCCCCGCCCGGTTTAAGCCTCAAAGAAAGGGCTGGGCACTGTAAGGAATGGTAAGAGGACACAGAGCCTTTCCCCTTGGATCAGCAGATCCCACCGAGGGCTGGAGCGGTCGGGAGGGGAGTCCTGGTGCCTTCACAAGCCCAGCAAGCCCCCACATGGTGGAGGCTGATCACCAGAAAACAAAGCCCAGGCTCACGTGGGTCTCAATCTGGTTGTGAAAACATCCAGATGTTGTCAGGATAACCACTCCTTTAGCTGGGGAAGGCATCTGGAAATGAGGCTGAACTCACCCAGAGGTAACACATGACCTGCCAACTCTTAACCGTGGGGAAAAAAAACCCCAAAACTCCTTAAAGTCAGAGACTGGCACCTCTGCCGTAAGACAAGAGAGGCATTTGCTCCAAAGATCAAAACTTGTGGCTTCCTGGCACACAACAAGGATTTTGTTTTGCCTCTGCAGTCAGCCGTGGTCTCTGCTCCTTCCAAGGCCATCCCTTGTACTCATTTCAGATAATTCCCCAAAAGTGCACAGAGGGCCCCAATGCGCCAGGAGAGGGAACAGTGCTTCCTTTGGATGCCACAGGAACAACCCTGCTGCAGTGGGAGAGCCCAGGTTACAGATATTTTTGACTTAAGACAACAAACACACAGAGTTTGGCATAATGTCAACACATTTCTTCAGCCAGTGTAGGAATTCCGCAAGAGCAAACCACAGGGGCTGGAATTATTGCTGTTGTGAATCCATGGTGTGATGTACTCTGACCGAAGAAAGCTGCATTCTCATAGTCTGGGCAACTTATACAACTGAAATTCACGTACTAATCACCTGGAAGCTTTTCCACAAGTTCTTTAGCTCAGTGATTATTTTACAAGGCTCGAGGGTGCACGCTGAATTTTGGGTGCCCTGGAAAGCCCACCCGGCCAGAAGCACAACAGGGGAACTGCTGCTCCTTCCTCCACGAGATCCTCCGCTCCTGCCAGTTTATCTGCCTTTTAATTCTCAGGTAAAACAAATTAAAATCTGCATCTTTGCTGCAGAAACAGCCAGCAGTGGTGACCCCGCTTCCCCGGCCTCGAGAAAGAGCGGCTTTCAGCTTGGCACCACGGGGAGGGACCCTGGGCTCCGTGGTTTCAGCCGTGCCCCGGGGACAGAGTGGTGAAACCTTGTGTGTGATTTCCCCGGGCTCTGACGTCTCATCAGCCGCGGAACTTGGAGGCCTCACCAGGGAGAGAACACAAGGTTGAAGTGCCGGCGCTCAGCTCCCGCTCCTCGGCAGGGACCCGCTCCCCCAGCTCCCCCAGCCCCGCCGTGATTAACAGGTGTGATACAAAGGAATCACTGGGTAAAAGCTATTTACATGTAAATTAGGCCACGTTTCCATAGCAAGCAGCAGCCCGATGCAAATGTGAAATGATAAAGTTACACAAGTGTCTGTTCCTGCTCAGCTGTCACCTATTAACACTCCAACTCCTCCTGACGTCAGCACCAGGACACCATGGCCCGCAAGGTTGGGAGAATAGATGCGCTGAACAGGTTTAAAAGCCGCAAACAACCAAGATGCAAAAACTCAACCAAGTGGCAGAAAAGAATTCATTCCCCAGGAGCACTTTACCCCTGTTCCCCAGGGGTAAAAGCACTGGTTTCCTCTGTAATGTGGTTGCTGCCCAATGTCCCACTAAAACCCCAGTGGGGACCTAAGAAGGGATGACAGTGGTTGGCACAGGACACGGGGAGGGCCCTGGGCCAGCCCCAGGAACCATCTCTCATGGTGGGCACTGCCCTGCTGGGATGGGGATGCGCCTCCCTGTCTCATGAGGGCGTTGCAAGGCCGAAAATCCGGCTGTGCTGGATGTCACAGTCGCTGCTCTGGCACTGCAGTGCTTGGCCACACAACCCCACCACGGTCACACGGCACCAGAGGACACGCTGTGGGGCTGCACCACACTGTCCTTGTTCTCTTTTTCTGTTTCTATATATTCCAGACAAGTGGTCAAAAGGTTGAACCAACTGAAGTTCTAGTCCACACGAAATAGGCTGTTCAGTAAGTGACAAGTACTTGCCATGTAGAGCCACTGGGGTAAGATTTGTGTACGTTTAAAGAACAGCTACTGCATTTTAACAAACACCCTTCACTCGCCAGCTCTGACCCCAGGGAGGTACCTGAAGCCACTGAACCCTCAGCTCAGGTACAAGGTCCTGCAGGACAGGGCAGAACTTTGCCCACCTGTGTGGGCTTTAGTGCCCTGCCCAGCCCGGCTGATCCGCAGCCTCTGGAGCACGGACAGGAAGTGAGCACAAGAAAACAGGGAAGGCCATACCTGTCTGGTGCTGAGCTGTCCGAGGGCTCCTCCTGTGCTGGGGTCCAGCTCAGTGGGGGCAGTGGGGAGCCCTGCACAGCCTGGGCATCCCCGTCCCGCTCCTGCTGCGCACTGGGAGTGCTCGGTGTCACCGCCTCCTTGGCACTGGGGGACACCAGGAGCTCTGCACTGCTCTCCTCCGTACCAGTCCACCAGTTACTCAGGACAGACTTTGATCCTGTAATAATAAATAAAAAAATTAAGAGGAATTCATTATTCTTCCCAAAACATCAGCAGGACCAAGGACTATATCCTAGTGTAGGAAATGAAACCAAGGTTACCCACACTTTTTGTTCATCCCTGTCCCTTCACACATGTGAGGGAGCATCCATCCATTCCCTTCTGTTTCCCTTGGCTGTGGGTTTCCCTGCCCACAGCCCCATGTCCTTCCACACTCCTCTCACAAGGGGGAGTCTGGGGAGACTCCAGCCTTTGGGGTTTGGGAACAAACCTGGCACTCCTCAAAAACCACCCCGGCACAGAGACCAGCTACCAGACCAAATCAGCTCTGGAGGAACAATCAAACAGAGAAGCTGGAAAAAGCTTTTCTCAGGGGAAAGGAGTGCACCCCGAGAGGCTCCAGCTGTTCCCAGTGTTAAATCCTTGCAGCAGAACACATGCCCGGAGGCTCCGAGGCTCTGTAGCTCACTGCCCTTGCTGCCTTACCTGGAACACTTCCCTGCAGCTCTCCTTCCTTGAGGGTGGCTGGTGTGGGATCAGGAGCTGAGGAGCTGAGCTGCTCAGAGCCTTCCTCACTGGCAGCCACGTCCCTGTGTCCCGCTGCTCCCTCCACTGACCTCTCAGTCTCTCCACCAGCGCTCCGGCTCTCGGCACCACATCCCTCAGGGAACGGGGGCTGGGGGGGTTCTTGCTTCATTCCCAGACCTCCTGTGGCTGAGACAGCTGGAGTGGGGCAGCCCAGGAAGGCTGCTGCTGGGTGGTACTGTTCTCTAGGCACAGCTGTCTCAGTGCCAGTTCCTGCCTGTCTTCCAGCCTGCGGCATCTGAAACACACAAGGGGGACGTGGCTGAAGGAGACAAGTTGGGAGCCTGTTGCAAATGGAGCTTCTAGAGGATGGCATACTGGTTTCTGGAGAGAGAACTATCACAGCATTCAAGTGTTTGCCACAGCATTAATATCACACAGTCCCTTGGCATGCATTCCATGCACCCCAGTGCGAAAATGAGGGCCCAGACCTCAAGTGAGCTAAAACAACCTGTGGCAGAAGCTCACTGCACCCCCAGCCCACCAAAGGGGGCCCAAGCACAAAGAGGACACAAACCCATCTAAACAGGGACTGGTTTTTACAAAGAGTCAAACGCTGAAGATCCCCTCTGCTCTTGCCTGGCTGTCAGAGCAGAGCACAGAGGAAGGGCAGCTCCCCAGCTCACACCACGCCAGTGGCACTGCCTCTCCCTCTTGGGGCACCGACCAGACACATCTTCAGTGGCGCTTTCCTCCAAGAACTGTTGAACTTGCACAAAAAAACAGGTCCAGGAGTACAACCACTCTGCTGCCAAATCCCAGTGTTCTAGCACTTGCCTTTTTTCCTTTGCAAACCTGCGCAATCAGGACAATTCAGGAGGAGTGGCTACTGCCACCACCACTACTGCAGGGTCACCACCAGTTTATGCAAAGCCAAAATTAGCCATTGTAATGCTATTGTTCACACTAAGCAGGGCTTCCTGTCCAGTCCCAAATCCCAGCAGGACAATTTACAGTCACCTCCACACCTCTCCCCCCTCTTTCACTGCCTGACCTCTCCCTCCCACACAAAGTCAGCTGCCGAGCCCAGCTGAAAGGAAACAAAGGCATCTTGTCTGGTCTGTGACCAAGGTTCCTTAAAAAAGCTCAAATTCCACGTAACAAGAAGCAGAACAAAAAGCCATGAAGTTATTTTAAGAAGAAGCAAAGGTTTGCTACTCAGATTAAGTTCACAGCTTATTCCATCACTACTGCTCTCAGGTTCCTCCTAATTAATTAGCCGGTGCTTTCAAATGCCTCCTGCCAGTCCTGCATGGCTTTGGCAGCTCCTGGATGCAGTGTTCCAAAACAAATGGAATTCAAACAGGCACAAGCTCTTGGCAGAGTTACAGCAGACACATCCCTAACGAGCTTCTCTTGGATTGCAGAAAAATAAGCATCCCTTCAGCACCTTTGCGTTCTCAGAGCAGAAATGTGACAGCTTAGGTTGGTCCAGGCACTGCTCTTACCCTCAGAACAGTGCAAACCTGGAGGCGTCTGGCCCAGAAGAGTCACCAAATGGCTGAACTTCAGGTCACCTCAGCTGGGAGCTGAACAAAGTCTCTGCATGAACACACCTTGAGTCCTCACCTGGTTTGGAGGGCAGGCTTCCCACCATCCTCCAGGAACAAATCCCACCTCTTTGATATCATTAGGGTGTTCTGAGGTAACAGAGGCAAGAAATGCCATTCCATCAGGGCTGACAGAAGGGCCCAGTGTGCCCTGGCAGCAGACAACCAGGTGAGAGCTCTGGAGGGCAGGTGCAGTGCGAGGCCTGTCCCTGGCAGGCACTCCCTCACCTGGAACACCCTTTTCCCAGGGAAGGGGCCCCTGCCACCCACGGGTGTTCCTGGGAGGTGCCCACAGACACAGCAGTGCCAGCGTGCACGAGTCCAACTTCTTCAGAAGGCTTCAGGGAAGTGCTTCCAAGTTGAAGAAGCCAAACTTCATAGCACAAAGGTTCCAGGAGCTCTGCCAGCCAGGATGGACCTCCTCAGTACAGGAGTCCTGAGCTTAAGGACTCCCGTGAAAATTGGGACCCCAAAAGGGGGTCCCACATCTCAAAGATGTACCAGGTATTCCTGATGGTGTTCAGGCCACTGGGGTACTGACCATCCCTGGAAGACCGTTTCTAGGATTGTCCTTAGTCCCCAGGATGCGTCAGTGATGGGCTCATCACAGTCCCTGGATCCCAACCAGCCTGAAGGAAGCCATCACAACTCCAGAGCTGGTAAGTGAAACCAGTTCCGTGATCTATATCCTGGATATCCCAAAGTCACAGCATGAGCCTTTGACATTCTAGTACTCATGTTAACTTTTCCATGGGTTAGAAATCCCATCTCCCACACCTCCTGCTCTAACTGAGCAACCCAGCATTCCAAAATAAACTCGCCTTTCCCCACACCTCCCAGTTCCAACTGCAGTTCCCACCCTGCTGGAGGCCTGGCCTATGTAGGTCAGGGCTGCTTGGGTTCACTGCTTTGTATATTACAGTTTAAAGAATGCTCTAAATTCAAGGTTTTTAACTTTTTAATCTATGGGGAAAACTTCCTATAAACTCAGATTAACGACTGCTAACGCACTGAAGAAAGGAAACCAAAACCCTTCCTCCTACTATAAAAACAAAATAGTGTGGCCTCTGTTTCTTTTCTGATAAGAGTCTTAAATACCAAACATTTAACTGCATAATAACATTCCCTGGCAGCCAGCAGCCTGCTTAGCAGATACATAAAGCAGGTAAAAGGGGAAAAAGTTAATTTCTTGGCTGAATGATTCCATCGGTAGCTATAGGGCAAACCAGAAAGTCTTTTAGTAAAGTAGCAGTTGATTCTTCTATCAATCTGCAGCACACACACTCTTCCAAGGAATGCATTAAATATGAAAATCATATCCCGTTATCATCTGTTCCCAGCTTTCAGCCCAGTAAGCTTCCCTTAATGAATGCTGTAGCCTGAGGGACGCGCTGCCGGCTCCTCGGAATAATGGAGAGATGCTCCCGTCCTGCCTATTCCGGCGCCGCCTGGCTGAGGGGCTTCCACACACCGTCACAAGTGACTACTCTTGCCAGCATGCTCCAAGTTATTACAAGATGTTTTCAGACATTTCATCTAAAAGAGCTTTGCTGCTTTTAGTGGAGGAAACAGCTCTGGTCTTGAACTGTATCATTTATATGGAGATAGGAGGAGGGATTAGGAGCCTGCATTACTGCAGATATATGGCAGCAGAAATTTAAGTATTCCTTGTCAGTCTTTTTGTCTGTTCCTTAGATATGCAATCTCCTTCTGCTTCTTCTGAGGAAAGGTCAAAACACACAAAATTATAAGCACAGCGCACAGATCCACCACTGCATTTCTACAAACATCCCTCATTAGGAACATTCCCCCTTGGTCACGACCATTTTCCACTATCCAGCACAGGAGTTACAAAACCCAACAAGCTGTGCATGAACGATCAGTTGGGTTTTTTTTAATCCCAGCTCTTTGGTTGCAATTAATTGCACTTTTTACCCAGGTGATTCCCCTTCACTCGGGCACTCAACCCCGTTTCACACAGCACACGCCAGGACCGAAATCCCCTCGGAAAGGCTGCACAGCTCTGGAATAAAGCCCATTCCCCCCATTACCTGCTCGCTGGATCCTTCCTCCTTGTCACCTCCTGCTGACAAGCTGCCCTCTTGAAGGGATAACAGGCTTTTAATTTCCCTTCCATACCACGCCTAAACGGGAACAAATCTGTCACACAAAACTGGAGGCCAAAATCCACCCCCCCGCCAAACCAACAGATATTACTTTGCAAACTGTGCACCTTTACATTTAAAGTCCTGGCAGCCTTTTTCAGTCTGACTACATTTAAAAAGCCAGAGATCCCATTTTCTCCTCATTTCTCTGCTCCCCTGCGCTCAGTTCCCAGGTAAGAGGCTGCTTGGGAAACTGCAAACGGGGACTTCTAAAAAACAAAACCTCACCACGTGAGAATTAGAGATGCTCAAAAGCAACTCAGATGTAACTCCTGAATTTTCCTGAAAGCTTAAGTGAATTTATTTGTAGTCCTAAAAATTACTGACCAAACTGCAGGGGACTGACAGACACAGCGAACAAAAGTGCGTCTTTCAGAAACAAAAGTTTTGTGAGCTACAGCCACATAATAAATGTGCCCAGAGTTGTGATAAAGCACTCCTAAAGGGCATTCTCTGTGGAAAAAAAGAGAAGAGAAAACAGTAATAATTTCTTTCTGTGTACTCCCACGATAGATTAAATGATTACATGCTCCATAACTCTTCTGCTTTTCATAACCAACATGGAGGAGATGTCATTTGTTCAGCAGCTCAGAAAAATAACTGTAACTTGGCAAGGATAAAATGGATGGCCCAGAAACATCAAAATGGAAGGACAGAACAAAAACCCCACGTGCAGATCGACCCCTGGCACGACTGGGACTCACACCAGGGTGTCAGAACCACCACAACCTGCCACTGGTCAAACTGGTGTGCACTGGGGCTGCTGAGGGGAAAAAAATCCTTGCAAACAGCAGGGCAAAGCTGGGACCACAGCACACCCCTCCTCCTGCTCTGCTTCAAGTAAGAACTAAAAATCAGAGGGAGGGGAATCACACCCTCTCCACAGTCTGAACTCTGGGCTCGCCACAGCCAGGAAAAAATCCAAACAGGCACTACCTGGGTTACAGCTGTGTGAGGAATAAACACAGCTAAGTGTTCCTGAAGGATGCCACTGCTCTCAGAAAGCAGGAATAAACACATTTTCTTCCCAGACTGCGCTTCCCCAAAAACCTGGCTCCATATATTAGTGACAAGAGCACAAATCACAATTTCACTTTTAAGAAAACCTGAAATCACCACCGCTTTGCAACATCCCAAATTGTTTGTGGGGGAGTAGCAAGACAATGTAACAATAACAGTAATTTTTTTTTTTAAAGTCCTCAGGGCTGGACCTTTTCTACAGCAGTCTGTTCAATCTGGTCAGATCCCGTCTGTTCTATAACCTGAAACAGGGATCCTGATCGAGTTGGCCTCGAGCACCGGGACAAGCAGAAGTCTCTTTACTAGCACAACAACAGCAAACACTAACAAACGTATCAAGTCTTATAGAAAGTTACTTCCATCTTCCGAATCATCTCCGAACCTGTGGTTTCCATGTGTGCCTGCAGCCGGAGGAATTCCCGGCGGTAGGACTGGTTCCTCCGCAGAGCCAACTGCTGCCGCTGGGATATCGCTGCCAGGCGCTTCCGCAGCTCCAGGGACTGCACCTGCACGCTGCGGGGAAGGGAAACTGCGCTTACAAAGCGCGACAGTACAACACAGGCATCTGCTGCAATCACTCTTCCTCACGCTCAGTAACACTGACGGGGCAGCTGCCCCCTGGTCCCCCAAAACACACATTCTTCTGCATGTATATATATATATATGTGTGTGTGTGCGCGCCACTTCCCTGCGGATTCACACACGGGCTCTGGTGTTCAAAAGGGTAAATGTATTAAAAAACTCGTGTGCGTGTATTTTACGCGGGTTATGTTCTTGTATCACGTCGAATCAAAATGAGAACTGCACGCAGAGGAACATCTTCTGGAAGTCACACAAGCAGCCACACCGAGCCTGAGGTTCCACAGCTGCCTAAATCCATGGTGCCACCAAAACAGGCACTGGAAATCCATCTAAACCAGTTCTCACCCACCTACAAACCACATTCCCTTATCTGGTTCCAGAGCAGCCACACAACATTCTTGCCAACATGGGGAAACGGGAGCCAGGGCCCCCTTTTTAAAATAAAATAACCTCCAAGGACGTTTTAAATAGGCTTACAGGTGTGGATCAGCCATTGTGTATTCCATCAGCTGCCTTTCTAATTCCAGTCTTTTGGCTTCACTGCAAGAAAAACAAACAACACAGAGTAAGATAAAAATATTTCACAGTTTAAAGTGTCCAAAATGCCCAAACTGAAGCGTTTTGCAGAGCACAGTCCTTGGCGAGCGGAGAGCTCAGCTTTGCTGAGAGTCACACGCTGATCTGCCAGCCCAGCTCAGCACAAAGCAGACACCTAAAAGCTTTCGTTTCTCTCTTTGTTCCTCACTGGAACGGGGTTGCTGTAAAGGGAAAAGAGGCCTGAACATCCACACACAGGACCCATCAAACAGCCCGAGACTCTGCCTGGCCACAGCTGCCATCTGGAGCCCCAGGAAGGGCTCTGAACCCCGAGACGGGCAGTTCTTGAGCTCACCCCTCCCTTTCTGCCCCACACAATCCCACAGCAGACTCCTCTCCATGCAGGAAATACTTGGCTGGACTTGCTCCCAGGACAACTCCCCAGAACCTCTCACAGGGACAGATCAACACATCAAAACAGTCCCAAAGCAGCCCAACTCTTCCCCAGCTCACAGATTCCAGGTGCCAGCCAAGTATTTTATTGAACTTCACATGCTGAACCACAAACACCTCACCTGAAGCCATTCCAAAGGGAAGCTGTTTTCGGGACCAGAGTAAAGCTGCTGTTATTTCACAGTTACAAATTGCACCTGAGGAGGAGCAGCCATCCCATGAACAAGAAATGTAAAATAACCAAGAACTAAGGCAGAGACTTCCAGCAGATCCCATCACAAACCCTGCCACAAGCGAAGCCAAAACCCAAGTTCTTCTTAACAAATAGCATCCAGTTGTGAATAGGCAAAAAGGGTGTGGGAATGATGCAGGAGATCACTTCTCCATACATCTGGGCACACTTCTCCACGGATTTGGGCTCTCCCTATACACAAACACGCCTCTTCCCTGTCTCGCTGCACAGAGCAAGGGCAGGAAAACCCCTTCCTGCTGCTCCACCTGAGAGATCAAGGTGTCCATTTTACCCATCTGATCCTGCCACCGCCTGGAAGAGGATTAGGGCTTCATGTCATGTACACAGTATAACAGCCACGCTCCACCCGGGATCTCATCCCTCCAACTTCCTCTTGCACAACGGGCAGCCAGGCAAACACAGACCTCAGCATCCTGTTTTTACACTTGCTGAAATCATTTTGCTGCCTCAGTGGAGAACACAGATATGCTGATGGATGGGGAGGCCCATGGGTGCAAACAGCCCTTGGCTCCCATCCTGCTTCCCACCCTCCCATCCCACAGGTGGCACATCACATTCCTCAGCTCCCCAGCATCTGTTCCCTCCCTGCCAGCCAGGTTTTTCAGCATCCCGCTCATCTGTCTGCAGCAGCCATTTAGGCAGCACAGGAATCCACCGGGAAGGGCTCCCAGAGGGAAGACACAGCCGTGGCACAAGTGAAGCCCAGGGATAGTTCTGGCCGCTCCACTGTACCACCACCTCCTTCTTTACGTGGGAAAACCAAAGCCCCTGCCTGGAAGGGTTACTTGTTCATGCAGTTCTGCATTAGGTCAAAATGGCACCATCAGAAAACAACTTTTTGCCTAAGTGGGCCAAAACAGGCACTTCAGAGCTCTGGAGGGATCCAGGCAGCTCATTTTCAAACAACTCTGTCTTCAGTCTACGGAGAGTGTGTCAGTTTGGGATCTGGGAGCAGAATTCAATTCCTTGGCCAGCCACAAGCCCTCTCTAACCTCTGGCATCCCCCAGGCAGCGCTCTGCAGCATCTCTGCCCCCTCACCTCCCACCGACACCAGCAGGACTGAGGTGCCTCAGCGGTTTTTGAGATCCCAGGCCTCAGTCTTGCTGTGCTCCAGCCGCTTATCCACAATGTGGGAGCAGCAGCGCTCCAGTCACTGCTGAGATAAGTCCATGGAAAACTGCCCAACCCGTGGGCACTGCGACCTGCCCGTGCAAGTGGCAAATGTCGCTGGCACAGTTGGTGTTCCTGCACCAGTCTGACGCCAAATGAGCACATGAGCACAGAGCTCTCCCACCTCGCCAGCCTGGAGCCTCAGCCAGCCCCTCAGGGTGGGAGGGGGCCTGTCGGGCAGCTTCTTCCTCACACAGCTGACACCAGCACGTATTCCGGAAGGGAACAGCCCTACGTGGTTCCCACTCCGTGCTTAGGACACCTCAGCATTTGTGCACATTTCCTGCAAATCCTGGAGCACCTGAAGCACCCAAAGCACCTGAGGCACCCGGCCTGGCTGCCACAGCTGAGCCCAGTTACTCAGGGAGCTCAGTACAGCACTTCAGTGCATAATTCATTTACTCCGTGCCCACACCACTCAAGTTCTGCCCTCCTCACTGCAGCTGCCCGAGAGTAAGTGCTGAGTAACGAGCAGAATAAGTGCTGAGTAATGAGCAGAGTAAGTGCTGAGCAACCCCAGCAAGGTCAGGGGTGCACTGAACCTGGGAGAGGAACTCCCTGCCCCAATTCCCTCGTTACCTCAGGCTCTTCAGAACTAATCCATAATTCTGCACAGCACAGGGATCCCACCCACCCGCACAGGGACCTGAGCATGCAGCACTTCTGCACCCAGAGCGGGCAAAGTGCCAGCACCAGGAAGTGAAACACAGCAAACTGAGCCTGCAGTGTAATTTCAGGTCCAGTTACGGGGTCTGCACAAGTCTCAGGGTGGTCCAAGCACAAGGGGGTTATTAGGGAAGTGATGCACAGGAGCCCTGCAGCACCACGAGCCACCTGCAAGTCGGGGTCCTGGGTCCCGGGCGGCGTCAGAAGTAGCAGCAGTGCCGATGGCCGAGCCCGGCACAGCCCCCCGTGAGACGCAGGCCAGCAGCACGGCGGGAGCGATGCCGAGGGGCTGCCCCGGGCCCGGCGGGAGCCATGCCGAGGGGCTG
>VZRE01002349.1:79381-100668 GCA_013396775.1 Cephalopterus ornatus
CGTTTAGGCCGGGATTGGGGGATAATGGGAATATCATCTGGAGACAATTACCTTTGGAGCGGGCTCGCTTCTCCTCCCAGACACTGTTATTTGAGCAATAGGATCATTTGATTTCATATCGCACTAAATAACCCCCGGCCGCCACAAATTGCCGCCTTCTCAACAGCCACCCCTCGGAATAAATTGCACAGCGACTCCGTGGGCTCTGGATTCTTCTTTCTTTCCTTTTTTTTTTTTTCCCCCCTTTTACGAAGGATAAAGATAACTTTCAGTCCTCTAAATCTCAGGAACGATTCCTTCACAACCTGTTTCTGCAGCTGAAGCATCTGATANTCGGCCTTTCCTTTTTTTTTTTTTCCTCCCTTTCTTTCCCTTTTTTTTTTTCCCCTCGTTTTTTCCCCCCTTTAAAGCAGCTCTTCCCCCGCCCGGGTGCCGCCGATGCCAGGGCGCGATGTGCCTTTAAGGCTCTCTCAGCGCTCGCCCGCAAATCTGGTCATCGCCGGCCTCATTAGATCCGTATTAATGTCAGCCACGGATTGCTAATTAGATTTGCGGGATAAATGAAATTACCCGAGTGGGCTGTGTGGGAGGGGGAGTGCAGTCTCCCGGTGCTTCCCGGGATTTACAGGTGGGGGAAAGAAAAAAAAAAAAAAAAAAAAGAAAAAGAAGAAGGAAAAAAAATCATTTTCTTTGCGCTCCTTTCCTTCCCTTCTTTCCCCTCCTGCCTTCCCCAAGCCCCATCCTCACACTCCACTCTGACAATCACTAATTCCCCATCCCAGCCCTGCCAGACTGCTCTATGGTTGTGGAACTGGAGGGTTTGCTCCCTTTTTCCCACGGTAACGGAGCCCATGGGGCTGCGCTGGGTGCTGCTGTCCGAGGGACCCCACTTGTGTTGGATCCATGGATATCGGGGAGCGGCTTGGGGGGAACAGCGCTGTGCTGCGGGGGTCGAGGGAGAGACCCATGGCATTATTCATCCTATTTATTTATCCTTATTAGAAACTACGATGAAAGAACAGGGCCCGGAGTGCTCCTTTAAGCGCTGGCTGAGCAGCGCACACAACCCCAATTAAACACTGCCGCACGAGGCCTTTCTCCGTACAGAAAACCAGCTCTGTTTAACGAGGACCAATTAAATCCTGCTTCATTTTACCTGGCACCTCACAATAGATGTGACAACAAATTCCCTTTCTTCTTCCCCGGTAATTACTGGCAGAAGCAGCCCAGCTCCCAGCGGTGGGAAGCCCTTCCCGCTAACGCACCCGAAGCCCCAGCTGGACCCTTCCTGCCCCCAGTCCCACCAAAACCCACCCGGGATCAACCTGGGCCTGCAGCCCTGTCCCAGCCCAACACAGTGCTGGCAGAGCTGGGCCCCTCCAGCCTCTCCTAGGGAAGTGTGTGGAGCTATTCCAGCCCAGCTCTGGCCTCCATTCCCGGGCCTTCCCTGAGCCGCCCCAGTCTTAAAGACAGCACCCGGACTCCCTGGGGGACATCGCTGCAACCAGGAGATTCAATTAAATAACCCCAGCCCTTTGCTTCTCCCACAAATAAATGGCTTTTTTCCTGCCCCAAATATTTCCCTTCCCAAGTTCCCTTTCAAAAGGGAGAAAGAAAAAAGAAACAAAACCCCAAACTGGAGAACAACAGGAAAAAAAGGAGAGGGGGGAAAAGAAAAGAAAGAAACTGTTCTCCTTTCTTTTCCCTGTGTGCAGGGTAATTGATAGGCTCTATCAGAGGTCAGGATTTGCATAAGAATTAAGAGCAGTAAATTAATTTAATATTCCATGCACATCTCCAATTATTCCTGCAGACCTTTGTCTCCACGGCTGGCAGAGAGAAGGTTCAGCTGCTCTTCAACCAAACAACATCTGTGCAGTTAATAATTTGATAAACAGCTCATACAAATAGTTTCTGAATTATCTGCCAACCCAATGACTATTCAGTTTGGAAACACTGGGCGAGGGCTGCGCCGGCGGCCGCGGCTTTGGAGCCCTGTCCCGGGAGTCAGCTGCACGGCACACACTCACCCTCCTTATCCCTGAAACATCAGCAGCTCCCCGCAACAAACCCCAGCAGTGACAATACGTAAAATAACTAACTACCGGTAATTAATAAAGCCCCCCATCCCCGTGTGCGGAGAGGCCGGTGTGTGCCGTGGGCCGGTCTGTCCCCCCACTCCGGGGCTCCTGTGGGCGTTTGTGGCCAGTGCCGGTGCCCTGCGAGTGGGGATGAATCAGCCCTGCTGGGTGCAGGATTTACAGCCCCCCAGCTGCCTCATTCCCTACACAACCAGCTGGAACGGGGACGGGTTCTCCTGGCTGCCCCCTGCCCAAGGGCTAACCGCAGCCAGTGTACTGCAAACCTGGAATCGTGGAATTGTTAAGGCTGGAAAATCCCTCTAAGATCACTGAGCCCAACCGTTCCCCCCAGCACTGCCAAGGCCACCACTAACCCATGTCCCCAGGTGCCACAGAGCTGTCAAATCCCTCCAGAGACGGGGATCCACCACTGCCCTGGGCAGCCTGTGCCAGGGCTGGACAGCCCTTTCTGTGAAGAAATTTTCCCAAATATCCAAGCTAAACTTCCCCTGGCACAACTTGAGGCCATTTCTTCTTGTCCTGTCACATATTAGCTGTGAGAAGGGACCGGCCCCACCTGGCTACACCCTCCTCTCAGGTAGCTGCAGAGAGCCATAAGGTCTCTCCTCAGCCTCCCGAGTCAGGAGTTTCTCTTCCACACACTCCAGGAACCTCCTAGGCTGTCTCCTCTCTGCTGTTCCCTATTTCCAGCTGACACCTGGGAAGTTGAAGTTCCCCATAACAAGAGCTGGTGAGTGTGACACTTCTTTCAGCTGCTTACAGAGTATTTGGCTGTCTCTCCATCCTGGCTGAGGGTCCAGAGCAGCCTCCCACCTGTCCCTGATTCTCATCCATAAACACTGTCGGCACCATCACTAAGCTCCAAACAACCCAAACTCTCCCAAACACATGGGGCTGCCCACCACCTCTCCTGCCTTGCCCATCTCTTCTGACTTTTACATTGGTGGGACACAGCCAGGGAATGTGGTTTCCAAACCTCTCCTCGGAGTGATGTGTAATTCCATTTGCCAGACAAGTGACTGACCTTGTTCTTTGTTCCTGCCCTGCCCTGCCCAATTACTCTGTTGGAGTGCAACGAGAGGGAAAATTAAATTTGACACTGGGTGCCGTGAATAAATGCAGTGACCACCTAATTTTTCTGCTAAGGAGCCTCCTGGCGAGGCCACCGAGGGCGGGGGGCTGTGGCCCCTCCTGGTGCCGCTTGCCCTGGGCAGTGGGGCAGGACAGCAGGGCAGGATCGTGGCTCCTGCAGCACCCCAGGCCTGACCTTAAATTACAGTTGCCAAGAGTTCCCCTGGCGATGCCATGGCTCCTCACACCCTTCAGGCATTAAGCATCACTCTAAAATTAATAGAAAGTTGATTTTAAAAAGATTATGAAGTTCTCCAGGCTAAAGGAAAGGTTAATGCTCCTCTCCATAGTCACCCAACTTTCATGTTTGCTGTCATAAAGAGCTGGTTTTTCTCTCCCATTTAAAGAGAGAATTTACACCACGAGCAGGAATCCAGGAATAGGTCCAGAAACAGAAGTGAAGGGATCAGGTGCCAAATTCGGACGGATGTCTGGGGCTTGATAAACCACTGCAGCCTTATCGCAGCATAAATAACACCAGACTCAGCACGGTGCTGTGGGACAGGCCAAGACCTGGTACCTCTGCTGGGGGAGGAGATGCCAGCCCCAGGGGGAGGTCCCAGTCAGGATGTGGAGCTCACAGGCTGCATTCCCGCTGTGCCAGCCCGTGCTGGGGCACACTGTTACCTGGCTGCAGCGCTGGTGCCAGGGTAAGGCCTAGATTCACCAGGGTGAACCAGCCCTCTGAATATTCAACACCGGCAGCTTCAGGGTTGCCCAGACCCAAGGATTTGCCAGGAAATGGAGGCTTTTTTTTCTTCCTTTCCAAAACTGAGATCAATGCACTGTGCTGTCTCTGGAGCCTGAGGCTGTTCAAACTGAGACCGTGTTTTGCCCCAGCTCTAATTACATGCAAACCCAGTTTTTATTTTGGAAGGTAAATGTGCCACTTTAAGGAATTCAAATCCCCCTTTTCCAGCCCTGGTGCCTGAATGCTCCATGTTGTAAGGAGGGAACCAGATGCTCGGGCGCTTTCTGTCACCCAGCACCGGGCATCCCTCGCTCCTCCCACGTTCCTGTGGCTCAGGGCTTACAGAGCCTGGGCCTGGCATGGCGAGTTTGGAGATCAGGGAGATGCAACACTGGCTCTGCAGTGCAGGACACTGGAGATCTTTGGTGCTGATGGTTCACCCTGGAAGCTCTTAAGCCCCTTTGGTGCCTGGATTTAACACCAGAGCCAGGATTTCAGCACCGACACTTGCCAAGCGGCGTTGGGTAGTTTAATTAATGTTTGCAGAGCTCTGGGCACAGCTCTATGTGTGCCTGCATTTGCTAGGCCTCGAACCCCACAGAAATCCTGGCACTGCCACCTCAGCCGCATCAGGGGTTTCCTTGTAGTCCCAGGGTGATGCACCCTGGGGCGGGAAAAGGCAAATCCAGCCTGTGCCGACGGGTGCCCGGAAGGCGCGTTCCCCGCGCCGCTTTTTGGCACCGAGGTGTCTCTTTACACACTCGTCTGTTGAGTTGCCGTGCCACTCTCTGTTTTATGGAGCCCCAGAAGTGTCTGCAATGAGAGATTAAAATAGTAGTCGTGCCGTGTGATTTATTTGTGAAATTCTCGTGTCCCCCCACGTGTAAATGCCCCGAGCTGCCCCGGCGCGGGCCGGGATGAGTAACTGGGCCAAATATTAACAGGGGGGAATGAAACCACCGAGAGGGTGGGGAAGGGGGAATTGCATTTGCTGGGTGATAAGTTATTTGGCCTTTAGAGACGGGGAGGCAGGCTGGGGACGAGGGGAGGGTTCACTCCTGCCTTCCCCCGCTGATAAATCAGCAGCCTCGCGGTGCCGGCGCCTGAATAAAATATGCCGGGTGTGTGTGCCGGGCCCGGCACGCGGCTCGGGAGCACTCGCCGCGCACGCTGACTGCAAATGGGGTGGGTTATCAGCCGCCGCCATAAAACACCCCCGCCTCCCCCAGCTGATTATGAACCTCATGCATAGCAAATGACGGAGCGGGAGCGCCGGCGGCACCGAGGTACAAAAATAAAATATTTACAGACTGACAGGCTAATGGACACTTTCCCAAAGAGCCGTTAGAAAGAAGTAGTAAATGGGCCCGTGCTGATGCAGGGCAGCGGGCCCGGTCAGGGATCAAGACACACGGCACCGGATCGGATAACATCTAATTGGCAGGTCACATCCAAATGAGTGTAGTCATGCATCATCCGGAAGGCTTTCTGCTGGTTATAAAGACACTTGTAAACAATTCAGCCGCTGAACATGGCAATAATATGTTGATCCGGCATGTAATGAGGTGTTCCTGGAATCAATAAACTAGTCATGAAGAGCAGGGAGCAAGGTCAGCGCCTGCCTTTTTGATGACCTTTGCTGGCTGGTGAGGACATCATATACTCTGAAGAGGACTTTTCTCATATTGCAGAAGGCGCTGAGTGTCAGAACTTCCATTCGCAGCAAGCAAATGAACAGCCGGGCTCTGCATGCTAATGAAGTCCAGGCTATTTTCCACCTTTTCATCTGCACATTATGCTCTTGACTTTGGAGAAGGTGGGAATTAGGTTGGACCCTCGTGTCAGACTGCCTGATGGCTCGGCTCCGGAAAACTGGTAATTGAAGCTGATGACTGATGCGGAGGAGGCCTGAATTTGGAAATAAACAGTTTCAAGCACTGCATGTCATTTCTAGAGAGACTGCTGAGTGAATGGAAATGAGCTCCGTTTCGCCGATCTAATGCAGTTTCTCAGCAGGAAAAACACCGTCTTTGAGACAACAATGCCAATCAGGGAGATTTAAATGTCCTGGCGATAATGTAAGGAATAGCACCTGCCTCCACAAACAGCACTTAGGGAAATGCTGCCCCACGCCAGGGCTCATGTCCAGCCCCCTGGCGCCGGTCCTGGAGGAGCCGGGAGCCTCCGAAGGCCAGCAGTGGGGAGGGCACAGCACACCCTGTGCTGGGCTGTGTCAGAACACTGGGAAAAACCACCAGAGACACTGAAAACTGGGGTTTGAGGAATCCATAACTAAACATGATGCTCTGTATGCTGCAGCTGCCCCACTGCACTGCTCCTCCCTGGCACATCTCAGAAATCCTGCTGCCCTCAGCCCCACCACTGCTCTCTGGGGCAGCCTTAACTCACATCAGCCCAGCTGCCCACTCCCTGAGATAAAAATATGGAGTTCTACACAAGGCACTCAAAGGCCAATATTTCAGGCCTGACTCTGAACGCTCTGCCATCCCAGCTGGTGGGAAACAACATTACAAATGTTATAAACCCTTTCAAAGTCCTTCCTGCCTGGTGGTGTGGAACTGAGCAGAGCCACTTGTGTGCTGGGGCAGAGGCAGCCCAGCAGCCTCACAGGGGTTCCCAGGGCCTCAAGGTATTGCTGTTGGGACACAGAATCCCAGAATGATTTGTGTTGGAAGGGAGTTTTGAGACCACCTTGGTCCAACCCCCTGCCATGGAGAGGGATGCCCACTAGCCCAGGTTGCTCCAAGCCCAGTCCAACCTGGCCTTGGACACTTCCAGGGACAGAGCAGCCACAGCTTCTCTGGGCAATCTGTTCCCTGCTGTGGGTCCCCCCGTGTGCAGGCAGGATGGGGATCACCCACTCCGGGTTTCCCCAATAGCCACACGCTGACAGGTACGTGCTGGTGGTACAGGGTGGGGGGTGCTGGTGGTACAGGGTGGGGGGTGCTGCAGACAGGGCTCCCCAGCACCCCTCAGGCCCCCCGTCCAGAGGCCACTGGGCTCAGCATCCCCCCAGGGCAGCCGCGCCCCGCTCCAGCTGCCGAAGCCGCCGGCTGTCCCCTCGAGGTGGCTGCATCAGGAGCAGGTCTGTTTGTGTAATAGTTTGCAACCCTTCAACATGAAAGGATGGAGACGGATGCGAGTTATTATTATGAAAATGAACCGAGCAACAGACAAAAATATTCAGGAGATGTAATCTGCGTCCCTACAATGCGCTCGCGGAGAAGAGCACTTGGCAGACAGGAGAGTCGCCGTCAGATACATTGCCTTTTGTTAAATTGCTTTTGCTCTGACAATGCCTTTTAAAACCACATGCAATCTTAATTTAAAATACCCAGTACCTCAAGGTATAGGGGCCCAGTGCTGGTCTCCAGCCTGGGATTTGTCCAAAACAATTCCCTGAGCTTAATACCACTATTCTTCATTTTAATCACACAACAAATGTGGCAGCCTGAATTCTGCTTATAGGGAACCGTGGACCTGATCCAAACATCACTAAAAATCAATGGAGCAAGGATTGATTCCCCTGCCTGCCACCTCGTTGTTGTCCAAACCTCTGTATGGTTTGCCCAAGGAAGGCCCTCTCCTGCTGCCCAAAACACAGAGCCCAAGGTCTCCAAGGAGATTAGGGTCTCCCACCCCTTGGCTCAGCAGACAATAAACACCCCAGACTCCCTCAGAGGCCCCGTGGTGCCAGATTTACCCTCCACCCACGCGGCGAGAGCCGAGAGCCTCGAAGCTCAAGGAGGTCCATGGATAACCCCCTTCCCTATGCTAATTCCCGTGGAACATTATGCAGACTGTTTATATTTCTGTACAGCCAGAACAGGCTGCTGACACAAATCAGCCATTAGCCATTCACACTGAGGAGTCTCCGCTAATTGTGCAGAATGTAATTAGTGATTATGTAATATCTAAGCTCTTGCAACTGTCATTAATGTCCACTATTCACCAGAGATAGTTCTTACTGAATTAGGGAATGATTACTGCATGCTAAATCTACTTAATCCTAAATATGCTAATTAACACTGCCTGCACTTTAGACAGTGGTTAAAAGCACTAGTAACCTCAAAAAAGGCTGTGATACACCAGGACCCAAATTGCTTGCGATGGATTTTCCCTCAAAAGGTAAATTTGTTTAATTAAACGTTGCAGTAAACTGTTGGGCACAGCTATTGATTAGTGCAGCCCAAGCAGGGGCCTTCTGGAATGATCTAGTGAGGTGCCACCGCAGGGCAGTGATGCTCCGGCAGCATCCAGACCCTTCCACAGCATCCCAGCTCTCAGCCCCCTGCAGCACCCTGGTCCAGGCACAGCCTTGCCCGCACACACATCAGTACTCCCCAAAACAGGCCTGAGATCACCAGCAGAGCCCGATGTAAAACAGCTTTCCAAAGGCTCTCCCTCCAGGATTAACCACCCTATTCCTTAGGTCATAAACCACAATATCCCTACAGGAGGATACAGGAGCTTCCCTCAATAAATTCTGGCTTAAATCTTGCTTCTAAGATTGATTTGTATAGAACAGACTTCAGATATTAAATGCTGCCTGCTCTAGGAATGGGATAAATAGAGCAATTGTACAGGTTTGAAAGGTCCCTTTCCAAGGCCTGGGGTGTTTAATGTATTCTGGGTTTCTGTGGAAAAAAAGATATGGCTGTCATGAACCCCAGGATAATAGCAGTCTGTGATTTATGAAGATTCCTCCTGCTTATATATTTTATATAAATAATACCCCTGCGTGTGTCTCTGCGCTCATTCATAACCAAAAGCTGCCCAGGCTGTACAAAGACTGTGCAGGAACATTTAAAATCAGCTCAGAGAAATGGGATAACTCATGGATCAGACACCAAATAAGTCATGGCAGCAAACACACCAAAAGGAAAATTAACAGCACAGTGCAAACCCCGACACGCCTTTATCAGCAGGCTGGCACAAGGAGGGGACTCAAACCACACATTCCCGCAGGACAAAGTTCCTCAGTTCCTCCAGCCCGAGAAAGCTGAGGCTGTTCAGCCTTCAGAGGAGACTTCAGCAGCCTTCCAGGATCTGAAGGAAGCTGGAGGAGGACCCTTCATCAGGAACTGTAGTGACAGGACGAGGGGGAACGGCTTCAAACTGACAGAGGGGAAATTCAGGTTAGGGATATGGAAGGAATTCTTGCCTGCGAGGGGGGTGAGGCCCTGGCACAGGTTGCTCAAAGAAGCAGGTCCAGGCACACACACGGCAGAGGGGCAGCTCCCCTGTCACCACAATCACCGCCACGGAAATGAAAGATTTAGCCACACAATAAGCCCCTAATTGCCTGGCAACAGCATTTAGGCCACATTAGGTAGATTTGTAACTGCTTCCAGAGAAATAAACTCCTGTATCATTAGATAACAAGGAAAGAAATAGGTTATTTCCTTTTTGAAAGGTATGAAAGCTTCCAATTGCCTGATGTATGCGCTTAGTAGATTATTTTCTGTCATCTCAGTTAATTGAATTTTATCCATTGCTCTTAGAATTCCTCCCTTTCGCGCAAGGTTAAAAAGTTCAGAGGAGTTGTATTTTTGAACCTTGTCCGTTTATCGCATGAGCCACCTCCAGCTGCACGGAGGGTGCTGGGAAAGGGGAGCAGCAGAGAACTTGCTGAAGCAAGGACTGCTTTAGCATCCGGGTGAGCTGACATTGGATCATGGCAGAACGCCACTTTTCCACCAGCCTCCAGCCAGGATACTGCCAGGAATCACCAGGAGGACCTGCTGCGAGCTCCGTGGCCTGGCCTGTTGTGCGATGGCTTCATCTGCTCCTCTGGAAAACCAAACTGGAGACCCAGAGTTAAACTAATTCCCTGGACTGCCCAGAGCCCTTCCCAGGGGTGCCAGCCCCGTGAGGTGCTGGCCAGGCTGCGGTGACAGCCTGGCAGGCCCGCGTCCCCGCAGCGCCGAGGCAGGTCACCGGCACACCCTGCCCGGCGGCAAGTCCACTCCCAAGTGGCCCCTCACTTCTCCCTTTCCAAAGCAAACCCAGGCAGATGTTCTCGACTTCTGAGTGAATCCAGAACATTTGCCGTTCCTCTCATCATCGCTTGGGCCGCTGCTCTCAAGCTTCACCACTTCCCCCTGGGTCACTCTGCGAGGCACCGGCACCTTCCCAGCCCCAGCAGTGCCGCCGAGGCGAGCTGACAACCAAAGTTAGACTTTAAGGGCAGGGACAGAGCTCTGGTTGGATCCTGTGGGATATCTGCTTTGCAGACCAGCACCGCCCAGAACGAAAGGGAATGGTTTGGCTGCAGAACGATTACTGAAATAATCAGGTGGTGACTCCAGAGCCGCTTGATTTCAAACCCTCCTGAAAAGCCGGCTCCATTTTCTGCTTTGGTGGAGACCAATTCCCCGCGCTGGCACAGGAGAATAAATCAGCTCTGGCGGCAGGGCGTCGTTATCCAGTTCCCAACTATTATGACATAGTTTCTATCCGAGCAGTTTTCTTCTCAGCCAGTCGAGTGGAATGATCCCTGAAAGCAGTGGTTTGTGGCGGCAGCGCTCGGCCTCGTCATAAATCCGAGGCTGCCCACACGCAGGCCAGCGCCCGCCCCGCGCCGCCGGGCAACAGGGACGTGGTGGGGAAGGGCCTGCAAAGATTGCAGGGCTTTGAAGCGCTGGGCAGGGAGGAAGCAGCAGAAAACCAGCAGCGGAAAACTCGAGGACGGGAGGAAGACAAGCAGGTGTGGAGGGATGAGTAAGGCGGAGCAGCCAAGCCCGAGGCAGCACTCCTTGCCAAAGGCCCTGGCGCTGCAGGTGTCGGGAGCTGTGTGTGCCTTCCCTCACCTGCCAGCACAGCCCTGCTCCTTTGCCCTGTGCCCGGGCACCAGGAAACCTGCTGGACACTACGGAGGCATCTCAAACCTCAGGATCAGAGGGCTCAGAGCCTTGCTCTGCCCCTGCTGAGGGCTGGGGAGGGGGGCCAGGCATTCCTCCCTGTCCCCAGGACTGGGGTGTTCAGGCTTGGAAGACCTGCTTGGAGAGCTGGATTCCAATCTGGGCCCTCCTTCAGCTGGTTTATCAAACTACTGATGGGGACAGGAGAGACCCTGAGGCATCTCCAGGCTCATGTGCAGGGCCGTGCCCCCAAATGTGCACGAGGAGGTTGTTCCCCACCTTTGGGGAGAACAGGAGCGGGGCAGCAGGTCTGGGCTCCTCCTGGACTGGGGCTGGTGGTCCCCAGAAACCATCCCTAGGGGCGATGGAAAGGCAGAGAGGGGGAGAAAGCAGAAGCAAAGAGCAGCGCTGCGCTTTTCCATGCTGCCCTTCTGTTTTATTTGGTTCTATCTGCACCCCAGAGCACCATGTATTAATTATCCTTAATGAAGGAAGGCCAGGGAGCAGGAGGGTGAGCGGTGCTGGCCGGTCCCAGCTCTCCCCTCAGAGCGGGATGGGAGGCCGGCGTGGAGCCCACGTTCCTCCACTAGCAGAGCAGTGCATCGGGATAACCTTGTAATCTACAGAAATCTGGGAATTATGATGGATATTACATAAATAAACCCTCCTGTGTCAATAAGGAAAAAAACATTTTTAAAAGAAAAGCAGCTGATAATTAACCCTGAGAGCACGGGTTTAACCCAGATCACCTTGGGGAAGCGCCTGGACAAAGGCAGGCATTCATCCCCGGCCTTTCTCATTTAAATAACCCGGCCTTCATTGGCTCCTGAGGGATTGCTTGGGAATTGCTAAACCGGAGGTTTGCTCGGTTTTGATGTGTAGTTGCATTGATTTTACCCCCCCGCCCCATTTTAATAAAAGGCATTTTATAGAGCTGCAGCGTGGGGCAGGGTAAGGCACCCCGCAGCTCCGGCTGGTCCAGCGGCGGCTGTTTGCCAGCCCACGGAGGGGCATCTCCAAGTGCATGGAGCTGAAGGAGCGGCATCACCAGCTCATTGCTCGTTAGGAATAACCTAATTACTACTGAGCAAATTAAGCTGCCTAGAGAAGAGGTGGCTGCCCATGCCTGGAAGTGTCCTAGGCCAGGTTGGACGGGCCTTGGAGCAACCTGGGATAGTGGAAGGTGTCGCTGCCCATGGCAGGGGGTGAAACGAGATGGACTTCTAGTTCCCTCCAACCCAAACCCTTTTAGGATTCTGTGTGGTGACTTTGAGGCTGCCTTTTGGCTTTTCTTTTTTAATGGAATCATTTAGGTTGGAAAAACCCTCTAAGACCATCCGTTCCCCCAGCACTGCCAAGGCAAGCACTAACACATGTCCCCACAGGCCACATTTACGCAGCTGTGAAATCCCTCCAGGAATGGTGACTCCAGTACCGCCCCGGGCAGCCGGTTCCAATGCCTGGCAGCCCTTCTGGGGAAGAAATTTTTCCTAATATCTAAACCAACTGCAAAGTTTTGAGGCCACTAATCAACAGCCTCAATTTCAAAATCCTACTGTACCTCCTCAGTCCCCGGCACACAAACATCTGGGCAGTTTGGTCAGAGATGGTGGTGAGTGGTGATAGAGTAGGGTGGGAAATCACATCACTCCTACAAAGCAACAAGGCCAGGGCAGGCGTTGGCCAGGCAGGGTGTTGGCAAAGGGGCCAGGTGCCCGGTGGGAAGCGGATTCCAGCGGGAAGCGGAGCCTGGAGCTCGCGGGCGGGGTCGGACACCGCTGGCAGCCACACACCAGGTTGGAGAAGTCACACACACAGCCCTGGAATGGAGGACACACAACCTGCCTGCATCACCCAGCACTGCTCAGAGAGGGCTGCTGCCAGTGATCGACAGATCCTTATTTGTAAGTATTTAATGTTTCTTAGGAAGCACTTCTAAAAGAAATTGGTATGTAATGACAGCACTCACTGGAAAACAGGCCGATTATAAAATGCACTAACTTATCTGGTATTCATTTGAAAAGTAAATGGATGCAAGTAAAGGTGAGAGTTCACTACCAATTCAAATATTTTGCTCTAACAGGCTCTAGCACTCCTACTTTAATTCAAGCAGAAGCACAAGTATGAATAATCAAACTGGATGATGCTCATCAAAACCTTTGTGCCTTGCACCATTTCAAATGGTCATTGAAGCTTAATGGCAAAAAATTTACATTATTCCTTTAATTTGTATTCTGTTCCTTCCTTCTGAGTGATGTGATTGTGATTTTCTGTTGCCGGCTGTATTATTTTGATGCAAATGTTATGTGCTGCTACAGTCCAATTTCCTGCTTTGCCCTCCCCTTTTCTTCCCCCAGGAAAGAAACGACAGCTAAAATAGTTGAAAATTGGGGAGGGATTTTGAAATAGTTCCTTAACTACCGCTCCTAATTAAAGCAAACAATGCAGGGTCTTGAAGCACCCTGAAAAGCTGAAAATTAATTATTAGCTGAAGGGGGAGGGAAGTGGCTTTGCTCCCCGGACCTTCAAAAAAAAAAAAAAAAAAAGGAAAAAGAGAGAAAAAAGGGAGGGATCCCAATTCTGCCTACAAAAGAATTAGAAAAGAAAATTTGTAATTCAGTTAAAAACTCCTTTCGCTGGCACATAATCACCCAGGGATGAATGCTTTATTGAGAGGCATGGGGCTGCAAACCAAAGCCTTGCAAACAGGAGGCCCCCGGGGTGCTCCCGGCACGTAATGTATGCAGCGACTAATTTATTGCGCTGTGACTAATTTCCATTCCTTGTGCTTAGAGTTGCCTCGCTAATTACAGGGATGTTTTCTTAACTTGGGTAATTGCGCTGCCCGCGCGCGCGCCCCACGCCGGCTTTGATGCGCCCCCACGGGGCGGCTGCACCCCACGCCGCCCTAATTAGATTGGCTGCCTTAATTAGGGGAGATGTGGGGGTGCGTGGGGGGGTGGCACCCAGCCCCCCGCCACGCAGGCACGAGGCTGCCCGGAGGACAGGGACGATGCCAGTCCCGAGCCAGGCCGGCCGGGATGGCGAGGGTGTACCCAAAACCGAACGCACACAGCCAGGCGTGTGCCCGCCGTCCAACCCATCCCCACCGCGGTGACCGCACACAGCCAAGCTCCTACCAGGAGCATCCCTCAGAACAGGTGCCAGGTGCCAGCCCTGCGTGTCGGTGCCGCCGCCTGCTCAGCCCGTCTCCAAATCTGCTGCCTTAATTTCATCCGTGGCACTCACTCATGTGGGTACAATTATTAGATAGATAATCACTTCCTTGAAATAATTCCAGCACTCATCTCTAATAAAAAAGATTTTTTCCAGAGGGCCCTTGGTGAAATGGGCTCAGCACTACGTTCTGCACCGCTGGGTCAATTGGCTTCTGCTCTGTCCTCTCTCCAGCCCCACAATTGCTTCCCACCCGCTGGAGAGCCGGAGCGACGGCAGCCCGGAACACCCATCCAGGGGTGGCCTCCACCACTCGCGCTAATAAAAGCTTGACATCTGAAATTCTGCTGCTTTATCCCTCCCTCAGCAAAGGGTTGGTCAAGACTTCAGAAAATTAATGTCAAATCAATAAATACTCATGCCCAGGGGTACCACAGATAAGTGCCAGAGGTTCCCACAGAGCCGTGGCGATGGGAACCGCACGGGGAGCATCACTTCCAGCTGCCTGTCTGCACCACTGGGCCATGGCCACGTCACACACATCCCACAGGACCTTGGCAGAGAGATGCCAGGGAGAGGCCGTCCGGCCAGCAGCCCTGGCAGCACAGAGAGCCCCCAGAATGTACACAGCCTGTGGGCAGTGACAGACCCCGCACTTCTCCAAGATGACTTGAACCCTCATTCAGCCTGGAGGTGCCTTCCACCGTGAATCTGGGAACTCCGGCAGTGTGAGGAAATGCACTTATTTTCCTTTTACATTCAAATAAACAAACCAAGTGTTTCAGCTGCTGTTTAAAGGCTGAGGTGTCACCTGGTTTCAACAAATGAATTAGTTTGTCCACAACAGAGTGAACTGAAAGCGACGCCCCTGCAGGAATCAGGTGCACGAGATCCTCTCCCTCGCTGCCCAGCCAGGCTCCGGCGTGCAGCTCCTTCCCAACCCTCGAGCAGGCTGGAAGGACTGACCCCGCCTTGGAACAGGTTTGGGCGCTTGGTTTGCCCAGCGAGACAGGCCCTGAGGTCCCCGCAGCCTGTTGTGCGCACGCAGCGATTCCCAAGCGGCTCTGGGGCAGGAGGCTGTGGCGGCCGGCACGCAGAGCCTCACAGCCCGGCGGGCACCGCGGGCCTGCGCGAGATGCTCACGTGTATGAAGCATCTTCTCAGGCT
The DNA here is from genome assembly GCA_013396775.1 of Cephalopterus ornatus. Classification (NCBI taxonomy): domain Eukaryota; kingdom Metazoa; phylum Chordata; class Aves; order Passeriformes; family Cotingidae; genus Cephalopterus; species Cephalopterus ornatus. The sequence continues at coordinate 94,534 of VZRE01002349.1, forward strand.
CACGCTTTGCTGTGGAAATGGAAATAAAAAGAATCTCGCCCCCCTCCATCTGCCTTCAGTGTGTCCTCTCTAATAACTTGGCACACTCACTTAATACAGCCCGGCTCCTTCCAAGTCGTTAGCGGCGGCGGGAGACACAGCCGGAACGCTGACCTGGTTTGCTTGCCAAGACAGAGCAAAGAGAAACCTTCACATAATCATTTCCAAACATTAAAATGGCTCCATTGTCATTATAGCTGAGAGATTGAATTCGCCTCATCAAAGCGGCGTATGACAGGTGACTCAATAGGCTGGTGCCAAGCGCGGAGGCAGGAGATTAGCAGGGCACTGATATCATTATTTCCGCCTATCACAGATTCGGCAGGGAGGCAATTGTAATTTCTGGGCTTATTAGTCTGCATTCGCAGGAAAAAACCCGGTGATAAACCTCAGTGTGACAGCCAGGCATTTGTGCAGCAAGTGCTGTCACAGTGACACTTGGAAAATGCCAATGTGGATACGTTCTCCTAATCCCCCCTAATGGAGGTTAAAGCCTGGCACAAAGGCACTCTTATCACTGATCGGGACACTAATAACATTTGCATTTTTAAGTTAAATATAGTAAGTAAAGAGTAAGTCTCCTCCTCGCGGCTCTGGCAATTAACTGGGCCTTGGCAGGATAAAAGCAAAGCGGAGATTCCAGCCGGCCGCGCTCTTCGCTCTCCTCCACGGTGGCGGGAGAGGGCCCTCGCTGGGTCAGCGTTCCCAGAGCAGCACCTGCACTCCCACCTCAGCTCTCCATGCTTGGCACCGGCTGGAGAAGCTGGGATGCGACCTGGCAAAGGGGGGGAATAGCCGGCTCGTGGGGGCTGAACGGAGGTGCTCACCCGGGACTGCGCTTCCCACCGAGGAGGGGAGATTGTTCTGGGGCTTTCACACACTTCTACAAGTGGTTTTGCTTCAGAAGAACGAAACTTTTGGGTTTTTTTCCGCCCCAGAGTGCAAGCTGGGCTTGGGGGTTCTGTGATAATTCCCCCCGGACACGAGCCCAACACACACATGCACACGCACACTCTCTGCAGGAATTTCTTAAGCAAAAAAATAATTACAGGTGGTAAACTGTTACTTTTCCACATTTAAATAAGAGACCAATTAAGAAGACTATGTAATTCAATTCTGGAGTGAGTGCCACTGAATTCAATTTGTTTCAGGTCAATGAATATAATGTGAAGTTATTAACAAAAAGGTCAGGGACTGCATATAAAATATACACACATGACACAGGCAGAGTAATTAGTACACATTTCACATGTTCTGCTGCTCAGACATATGGTGTAGAAAATCTGAGCAGGATTAGATGGTAATAAATGTTCCCCTCTCCCTCCCTCCCACTCCCTATTTAAATGGGGTTTAGAGCTGTTCCCGCGGTGTTCCCGGGCTCTGTGCAGGTTGAGGACCCACAGCTCACACAGCAGTGCCAGCCTGGGACCCTCGGCCGGGGCAAAGCACCCAGGAAAGCTGGGAGGGCAGTGTGGGACTGCGATGGAGCTGGCAATCGCTCAGGGCTGGACCTGGGGAGCAGCACGTGCTGGGGCAGGGCTGGTGCTCGGGCACCTTGTGCCCCACACGCTGCTCACCCCCCGACAGAGTTACCTCCTCTGTGGCATCTCACTCATGCACCCTCAGCAAGAATTACTGTGTTTTCCCATGCCAATTTGCTGCAAGTGCACACTCTATGCGAAGTTATTACATCAATAACAATAAAACATTCAAACTGCTATAGAGATGCTATGGTTAAGCGGGGGTTGAATTTGAAAAAAATCCACAACACATGAATAAAAATAACTAGAGGACTACAAAGCCCTAAATGCCTTTGTCACCCTAAGCCTGAGTATGCAACACCTGGATCCTCTCACAGGTAAAGGTGCACTTTCATAGGGGAGGAAAGTGAGGACTTGGGAAAAACTCCCTGGAAGTTACAGGAAGAAATCCCAAGATACAGAAACTCCGCTCAGCTTCTGTATCATACAAGGGCTTTAAAAAAAGGCAAAAGCACAGAAAACACTGGGAAAATCCTTTTTGGTGGCAGCCTGTCTCTGTAGCAAGGGAGGAACGAGCCCCACCTATGCGCCGGTAAAGAGCCAAAATCTCTGATTCTTGCGCAAAAAGCCTCCTGGCCCCCACCTGCAGCACCTCCTCTGAGCTCCTGCTCTGCAGGCAAAGCCACAGCTCCCGGGGGTGACAGCGTCCCGCGGGAACGCTGCTGCACGGCGAGACCCTGCGCGATGGGGAGGTGCTCCCGGAGCCCGCGGCTCTTCACTGCCTTTTCCGTGTCCAGAGACCACACACACGTCCCTACAAAAGCCCTTCCCAGAGCCTGCTGAGCTGCAGCTCCGTGTGTCCACACTAACAACAAACCCCGGCCCCACGCACGGCCCTCACCCGGCAGCCGCAGCAGCTCCCGGGTCACTCCAGGGCCCACGTCACGCCACGTGTGAGACACGGTGCCCACGGGCCCCCCATGCCCCCACTGCACAGATTCCTCTAGTTAAGCCAACATTCATCCTAAAAATATCTATGTTTCTACTCACAGAGACTTAAGTTCCTATTTTTTCCACTAGATGCTAGGAGATTAATCCACGCCTATTTCCAGCATCAGCTTTGGGGAGCAGGACATATTTGGGAGTATGGAAACCTCTTTACATTTGAATTGCTCCAATCTTTCTGGAATTAGCAGTGGGGGAAACCTTAGAAAGGGCAGGTTAAGTGATACCTGGCAGCTTCCCCAGCCCTTGCTGCGGGGAGCTCAATCTGATTTATAGGGGTGCTCCGGTGTCCAGTCAAACCTGCTCGGGAATCTTTACTGGCGAAAGATAACCCTGCCAAGGAGCCAGATACGTTTCTGTGCTCCAGCATTTTCCTTGGCATCTTCTGTTCAGAATGATAAATGCAACAATCCGTTTCCCAAGTAATCCTTTATCTCCAGTGTGGTCTGATGTGTTAAAACAATTAAGTTGTTTGTATATATTGACTAATAATTGCTATTTATGACTGAACTTGTGAGCATAACCCTCAACTGGAGATATTTATTTTGCCCATTATTCCTGTTTTGGTTTTGTGTAACTGACTGCAGAAAGCAACAGAAGAAGCAAGAAGTAGAGAGCTCCAGGAATGGCTGTGAAGCACATTTCCACACGAAACAGCCCCAGATCCATACAGGCTTAGTATTTCTCTGTAAAGAGGGAACTGTAAAGTGAGATTGACTCATACAGGTTCAAGGGTGAGTTAAATCCAAGATGAGTGTGTTAATTAACATTGCTGGGGCTAGGTATTCCAGTCAGGATCCTATCTGCAGAGCATTCAGCAGAACTCCCTGGAGACCCAGGTTAGTGCTCATGGGATATTCTGTCCTTAACAAAACAAGGAAATGTGCCTCCTGAGTTCTGGACGGGCTGCAGTTCACTCAGCCTGGCCTCACACCAACCCTCCCTGCAAGGGCCCCTGGCTGTCCCCATCAGTATCCCAGTGGGATGTGGGGCTGCACAGCAATCCCAGGCACAGCAGCCGCTGGTTTAGTCCAGGACTCTCCACGGGTGTCGGACTCCAGGAATGGCACAATATCCCCAGCACTGGCAGGACAGGGCACGGGTTTAATCAGTGCTACCAAAACCAGTTGATTTCTCCCCACTTCCCAAAATTCAACATATTGATCTGTTTTAAGAGAAGGGAAAAGAGGAAGGGCAGCTGGGCAGGTTACTGAATATACCAGATGGAGAGGCAAAAAAAAAAAAAAAAACAAAACCATAAGAAATCTATTTTCTATTTAATTAAGAAGTGATTCCCCTCCAAGAGGCCCTTTGCTCTCCCCATGATTCCTCAGTTTTTAAAACCACCAGAGCAATTTACTTTCCATTTTACTGTTGGGCTTCTGCATTGGAACGGAAGAAATGAAAAGCAGGGAAATACCTACGTGAAGCCTTTGTTTGCATTATTTGCCCCCTTTTCCTCCGAGTTTTCTGTTTCTTTTCTCAGCAAACCACGACCACCTTTTCCCCAGCCCATGGCACAACTCCCCAAACCTCCCCATCACCATCCCAGAGCTCCAGGCCGCCCCTCTCCTCCCCCTTGGTGCCTTGGGCCGCATTTTTCCTTAACACCACCGGGATTTACTCGGCGCTTCCACAAACCGCCCTTGACCCCCCGGCCCCCCGTGGGACGGGGTGGGAGCAGAGACCTCCCACGCTCGGGCCACCGCGGGTGCCCCCGGGGCAGCGCCCGGCCACGCGCGGAGTGCCGGCCGGGAACGGGGGGAGCATCCCGCTCCCCGCCCGCGGGGTCGCTGCCCCCCAGCTCGGCAGGCTCTCAGCGCTCCCGCTCCCGGCATTTTCATTAACTGAAGATTGCGGATGGGTCAGCAGATCTATACACTTTTGTGTTCCTCGGCTTGCTTTATTTATTTATTTCTTTTGCAGGATGCTGAATAACTAACCTTTCCTTCAATAGGCAGATTTAAAAAAAAATAGGATCCATCACACAGCGGCAGGATAGCCTTGCTCTGTTTTGACCTTTCTGAAATTAATTTCCCAATCTTAGCTTTCAAAATCAGAGATTGAAAAGACCTATTAGATCAGCCAATCCATCTTATCACTAGTACGGCAGCAAGCAGAGACCCCAGCCAAGTGCTCCTCTACACAGGGAAAATATTCTGGAATAAGACGGGGCATGAATTTAAAGTGAAATACCTGTTCCGGAATATTCTGCACGTGGACGCACACTCTGGAAGAGCTGCAGCTGATCCTGACTTTGCTCAGTTGACACCTGGAGCCACTCACTGTAACAGAGGGAAGAAAAAAAACCCCCATTTTAGGAAAAGAGTACCTCTCCTGGGTTAGCTCCAGGGAATAATGTCCCATGGCGCTTTTCCCCGCCCTGCAGGCCCAGGGAGAGCTGCTCCCAGGCTCTGCGGGGAAATTCATCCCTGACTTGCAGAACCAACGACTGGCTGGAAGGACGTGGGTCAGAAGGACGGGATTCTGGTGTGCAGCTACTCGAGGAGCCTGGGATGTCAAAACACACCTCTCCCAAGCTGCAGTGGAGCACCTTTGGCGGGGGCACAGGTCTGCTCAGTGGGTCTGTGCTTTTCCAGACAGCAAATTACTTGGAACCTGGGGGCATAACCCCAAAGCTGAGGGTCTGCACCGCACAGGCCCGAGGGCAGGGCCAGGTCCAGCTGCCCTGGCCAGCACTGCCCACCCGTGGTGGCAGTCCCCAGGGAGGCCCCTCAGGGCACAGGGTGCTGCTGGTGTCCTCTGGCTCTCTCCTCCTCTTCCTCTTGGAATTCCTGGGGCTCTGGGGACAGGACAGGTCACCCTCTGGTCTCCATCTCCACCCTACCCTTCCCTGCCTGGCGCCACTCCAGCAGCACCACACGGAGCCTGGGTCTGGCCTGTCCTCACCCAGGGGATGCCACAGTCCCACAGGGAGGGAGGGGGAGCTCACTGATGCTGTGGCAGTCACGGATATCGGTGCCACGCTGGGCTGTGGGCCGGGAGACAGGGGAATGCATTCCAAGTACGTGAAACTTGGGAGTTTCTTCCTGTGAAATGTGATGGGAAGGAGGCTCTGCCGACACCTGCGGCGAGTGCATTTACCAAGGAGCTGGGAATTACATAAATGTGCCTGTCAGGCTAAAGCCCTGTTACATTTCCTATCAGTGCTGCTGTTTGGGTGACAACTGCGAGTCTTTTCCCAGTGAAATCCCCCTGTTCTGCCCTGGTAGCTCCTGCCTTCTGCACCCACCATCCCGGCGGGAAGAGCTGCCACCACCCCCTACGACAGGGAGCACCAAGAGCAGGCAGGGACGGGAGCTGCAAACTTCGGGCACTCAACAAGTCCTCTCCACGCACCGTCAGGACCAAAAGATCAATATTGACACTTCAGACTATTTTCCTCGATTTGTTTTTTTGTTGATTGTCGGGGCAAAATTCCACTTTTCCGATATCTTGGATTCTTGGCTAATAGAAACAAATAAAGTGAAAGCTTCTGTCCACAATGGGCGAGGAGCATCCATTGTCGGCAGGCGCTAATCGGATTAAATTGGCTCCTGGCTCTATTGCTCGGGGATAACTCACTCCTAAATTTTTCCCATCTCAAGGG
>VZRE01002349.1:100699-144137 GCA_013396775.1 Cephalopterus ornatus
GCCTCCTCCCCCCCCCCCCAATTTAAATTCGACAGATAGAAAGAAACCAGGAATGGCTGGAGCTGACGGCGGTGAACAAAGAGAGGAGCCCAGCCGTGGGCCGTGGTCCACGCCGGCCCCCGCGAGCCCCTTCCCCTGGCTGGAGCTGCTCCGGCATCGCCGCCGCTCCCGCCTGGAAGCGGCGTTTAAAGCCGAAAGGCAGCCGGGCCGGGAAGAACCTCCGGCTGTCCCCGGCGGGCGCGCTCAGGTCGCTTCCCATTAGCATTTTAATCCGTACCCCTGGCATCAGCCCCTCGGAAGCAGCAGCCGCGTTCCTGCAGCACCCGAAGAGACAGCCTTAAATAATGTCGCCTTCCGAGGGAGGCCCCGCGCGCCGCCAGCCACATTTTGCCCAGAGTCTGATAATTTTCAAAGCTATTGGCAACCTGGGAATTTTCCTGCCTTATCACCGGGGCTCAGCTAACTTCACTAACACTAATCAGAGCTGGAATCATTCATTCAAGGATTGCATGATCATGTTTTTCTTTAGCAGTGACAGCTGCCTGAGCCGCATTAGCAATGCAGATGAGTCAGCCTAATAGGTTAATGCAGAACACGCGAAAATTAGGTTTAATCCCCAGTGAAATAATCTAACATTTTCACATTTCTTGATGTTGGGATAGAGACATTGGTGGTGACTCAATTAGGTGTAATGTAGATCAAAGCAAATTTACCTTCTGGCTGAACCTTCCCCATAGTTTAGATAGAAGAATATAAGGGTTCTTTACTAATTGGCCAGTGGCTGTGGGGAAAAGTATATGGAAAGCGTGCGCAGCGCAGGAATTGCGTTTCGGATTTGGAGCTGGGCACGGCCGGGCTCTGCAAACAGCGGGCACGGCGCTGTGTGCACAGCCCCTGCCAGCCCACAGCTCCTTGCCATGCAGTGCTCACCAACCAGCACACGTTTGGGGTTTGGCTGAGTTTGTTTTAGTTTTATTTCCCTCCCCCCCCCCCCATTCCTTTTTAATGTCCCGTACCGCAATATCCCCACTGAGGTTTGAAAGACCTTGTATGATAAAAGGAGCATAAAGGAGAGGGAAAAAACCCCACCCACCAGCGCGCGCCCGTCTAATGTTTTCATTCCCGGGGAATAACATATCAAACAGCCATCGCTTTCAGTCATAAAGGGAGGGGAACAAAAAATTACATGCCCTCAGTTGCCAAATTATTTTTTGCCTTGACATCTTAATTCTTAATCCTTGTGTGTGGTCAAATCAGCCTACTATAGACAACCAATCAAGCAATTATTCCTAAATTATATTTGCCCAGCTCACATTGATTGGTTATTCTTTTCTTATTGGGTAAGCTCATTAATTCCGAGCAGCTTGCTTATTATGCTTTCCACATCATTTTCCTTCGGAGCCTATCTACTCACACCAGCCTGCTGATGTTTCAAGATGCCACGCAGAAAAAAAAGGCCGAGTGATCTATTGCATTGTCTCTTCCAGCAATTACAATTCACATTGCTGATTAACTTTGATGTGAAAACTAATGAGATAAGGCAAGTTATCAAGGCGGACCTGATCGTCATCTCATTTATAGAGCATTTGCCATCAGTGAATGACAAAAACTAATGAAGATGTATCTGACAGCAGGCTGAGCCGCGGCCGAATTTCGTTTCTCATCAGCAAGTGCTCTGCTTCGAACTCATCAGTCTATCTGAAACATGTGGAAATTAGCTTAATAATGAAAACACTTCATCCAAATAGACAAATGTTTACATTAAAATAGCTACATGATAAATAGATGTTAAAGATTTTATGCCTTCTTGAGTCTAAACAATGGAGCACAAAATATGTTCTCATATTCACTAAATCATGCCCATAAAGCTCCCCACGTGCTGCTGTACCTGCGGGTTCCCCTCTTTACGGCTCACACGGATTCCTGGGCTGCGGCTCGCCCGTTTGGAGCCGTCTGGTTCGGGCTGTAACTCAGGAACGCCTGTGCCGTGGCGGCTGCCAGGGAAAGGGGAACTGTCCCTGCTCACATCTGGGGGCACAGAGCTCCCAAAAGCAGGTTTTTTAGCAGCGCCGCAAGAGAAGAGGAGGTTGCTGCTGGACATTAACATTTACTTAATGCAGAAAAGAGATCCATTTACCCCCAGACAAAGTACAAAGTGCAGACATAATTCATGTAAATGCAGTAACGTTTCTTGCCTGAGCCATCGCCGAAAGGCCTCCTGTAATATCAGTCTAGTTTGGAAATGTTGTGATAAAAGGGAGGCGGATGGAGCTGCTCCCATTTTTAATATTGTGGCTTTGGTATCTTTATTTATGAGAGACTATTTCATATTTGTCGGGCACTATTTCACATGCTTCTACTACGTCCGAACATATCCCCAAGATGGTTTTGTATCTGGAATAAAATATTCATTCATCACCTGGGATCCAAAAATACTATTTTTAATAAAAAAGACACGCATCTACAAGGCAAAAACTCTCACTCTAAAAATTATTTTAAAAACTGTGTACACTTCAATCAAAATAAAGAGCTGTAAAAGGTTCTTTTCCTCTACCCTGATTTCTTCCTCTCTCTGAAAACTGGTAGAATATACGTGGCCAGCCTATAGCACTGTGTCCTCCGGGATAAAAAAAAACCAAACCCACTATTCCCGGAGTAAGAGGAACTTTAAACTGATTTTAAAAAAACCATTATGCAAGTGGACTAAAAAAAAAAAAAAAATAGAGGCTTTGCAGAAAAGCCGCGGAGCTCCCGTGGATTCCGTGCACCGACAGCTCCGTGCACACACGTGGAGGAAGCCCGGCTCCCGACTGAACTGGGAGCGGCCCATCCGTGCGATGGCACCGCGCCGCTGCCGGGGCTCCCCGCGGGCTGCAGCCCCCGGCCCCCCCAGTTCCCAGCCTCGGGCACTCACCACGTCCCCTTCCTCGGCCGGGCAGGACATCGGAGGCGCGGCCCGAGCTGCCCCGGCATTGTGAGGCACAGATTAGCAGCCGGCACAAAGGGCCCTGGCCCGGCAAAGTTAAAAGAAAAGCCTGGTAGGAAGCGCCGGCAACAAATTACTACTTCAGCGCTGGATTAAATGTAAAAGCCCTTCACAGAGCCGCAGATAAATCCTGTGTGTTAGAAGGAACCATAAAAGTACTTGTTCAAGAGCTACAGGCACAAGTGGAAAATTGACCCCAAAGATTTTTTTTTTTTTTTTAATAGCTGAAGTTTATAAAATTTCTCCCGGCGCAGGGAAGGGTTCCGGTACCGCTGCCGCACTCGGCAGCGCGACACTCCCGGGCTGCTGCGGCTGCTTACCCGAGCTGGGCAGTGGGAGCATTCCATGAAATCCCAGCAAGGTTTGCTTGGTGGTTTGGGGAGTTCCTGCTTTGCCTGTTTTCTGTTTGTTTGCTTGGTTTGGGGTTTGTTTGTTTTTCGGTTTGTTGGGTTTTGTTTGTGTTTTTTTTTTTGTTCCCCTTTCTCCTCTTTCTTTTACCCAGCTATTGCAGCAGGATGGTTTCTCTTTCACCACTCACAGTGGGAAAACATTGCTCCCATCCTTATTTTCCTTCTCCCGCGGAGCTGTAAGCACAGGTCCATCCCCACATTCCTCCCAAGCCTGCCCAGCACTGCCGGGAGACCCCCAGCAGCCGGAGGATGCTCCGAGTGGGCAGGACGCTGCCTGCTCCCTTCGGTTCATAAAAACACGTGTCACCGGGGCATGGTTTATCCTTCCTGCCTGCACATCCATTAATCTATATTTCTAAAGTACGAGCTTGGCCACGGCACCGGCTTTGCCGTATCTACGTGTGTCTGCACGGAGGGATGGACAGGGAAAGGAATGCTGCTCCTCCCTCCCCCTCCCCGGCCTTTATCCCGGTCGCCTATTTTAATAAATAATTATAGGCAGCTAAAGGATTTGTTCATTCCAAAAGGTCTCCCCTTCACATTTCTCAGAGGTTCAGCTCAAGGAGACACCATGATAATAAGGCTGACTCGGGATCCCTACTCCACAATGTCATTATGAGCTAGCATTTAAAATGAAAAAAAAAATCTGTATATTATTCGTAAAAGCATTACAAGGTTAGTGTCTCGGCTCAGGGAATATTTAATGCTGCTGGGAAAGCAGCGCTGCTGCTCTGAGGAGGAGGAAAAAGGGGGAAAAGACAAAACGAGAGAAAAATCCTTTCTGAAACACAAGCTTAGAAAAAAGATGTTGGGAGCGAGCAGAGAGTTCATTTGCATTTCCAATGACTGGGACTAATCCTCTGCTTCCACGTTTATATTTTCTTATTACTTTTCCTAATTGTCTTCTTCTTTTTTTGCTCCTAGCTTTTTGTCCTCTCTCTGTTCCCAGCTCCCCTGCCCGTTGTTGTCTGGCCCGGGGCTGGATCACCCGGGGCTGGCAATGGCCCCTCTGCCCTGCCCAGGCCCCAATCCCCCTAAAATGTGGGTGTTCCCCCCCATACACAGTGTGGGTGCTTTACTTCATTAGGGTCTGTTAAGAAACATTTCTGGAATCAAGAATGGATTTTTTGTCCAGTGCCTGGGGCACAGTGAGGGCAGAAAGCAGTGTGTCCCATCCCTGGCTCAGGGATTTTGGGGACCACCCTCCCTTGTCACCTCCCGGAAAGCCACCGGGAGCTGCCCCGGGAACTGTGGGTGGCACCAGCTGACACTGGAAAATAAAGCAGCCCAAACCCCCTCCCCAGAGAGGCAGCCACCCACCCAGCGTGGCTATTCCCGAAAAACTGCGCTTTATCGGCACACTGAGACTTTCCTAACAAGGAGCACGGTGTAATCTCCAAAGCCCCGCTCCAAAGGCACTTAGCTCCGAGTCACACATGAAACTGGAGCTGTATCTTACCCGTAATTCACAGCCTCTATCTCTGACAAGGAAATTACATGACTAAATGCCTGTTTGAGACCAGCGACTAAACTGCTATTGCAATATCATCCTAAAATTTGTTAATAGCAGCTCTTTCACATAAATTAAGTGATAATGAAAAAAAGCCCCCCTTTGAATTTATATATATTTCAGCAGAGAATAATGTTTTATTTAAAATAGTTACAGTGTGCCTTTTGATTTAGAGTTTAAAGTAAATAATATTTGTACATCTAAAACATACTCAAGACAAATGAAAAGCCTCTAGATGCTTTTGTATGAGATGCTGAAGAGCTCTACAAACTTAAAAGCACAACCTCAATTAAGCCCATCTTCATCTGGAAAAAAAATTAGCAACTGAAAGCTGAATATATTAGATAATGCACACTTGCAGGAGAGCATTCTCTTAGCAAAAAATTCTTGATAACCAACCTAAAGCTGGCCTTCGAGTTGCTCGATGCTAATTTTGTTTGAAACTGTTTAACTAACTCTGAATAGATATCCATATTCAACAAAGACATAATTAATGGCAACCTTTTCTTCTGCTTAGAAGACATCATAACAAGCAGAAAAGTACAAAAAGATTTTTATAGTAACTAATTTAAGGACAAAGGGTTGACCTCTAGCATTTCATTAAATAAACGGAGCGAATGAAAGAAGAGTGACAGTATTCATCCTTGTTCAATTCAAGCAGCCAATTTCAAAATGCAAATCATAATCTGCAGATGTTGGAGCCTGATATATTTTTTTAAAATATCATTTGTTCAATTTAAGAACATCAGACATTTGAATTTTAAATAATTAAAAAAAAAAAATCAAACCCAATTCCCAGCTCCAGGTTTAGGCGCAGCGTGACTGTGTGCTCGGTGCTGGGGCTCCCCTCCCTCCCCACCGCCCCAACCATTCATTTGATACATTATTCCCAAAACCTTTTAATGGAGAAGTTCTGCTAAGCCGCACATTATTTCTGATTAGCACAGCTGGTCAGTGCCGCTGCCTTTCCAGCCTGGGGATGACAGAGGAGAACAGCCCGAGCCGAGCCCAGTGAGCTGCTCCATCCTTCCTTCCCACCCACGGAGACCCAGCATCCATGGAGACCCAGAATCCATGGCGACCGGCACCGGTGGAGAGCGGCAGCCGTGAGCAGACCGTGCCCCCATCCCGAGGAGCCGAGGGGCATGGATGCTGCCCCCGGCGGAGCTGCGCTGGAGCTGCTCTGCCCACAGGGAAGGGTGTCCTGGCTCCGGTCCCACGGGCGAGAGGAGCCCAGAGCCCTGCCCGGGGAGGGAGCTGGTGGTGCCCCCTGACCAGTGACACGTGGGGACAACAACAGGAGGTGAACTGACTGAATTTGGGAACACGACCCCAAATCTCCACCGCCGGGTTTTCTTCCAGGTGCCAAGGGACGAGGCGCAGTGGGAAAGGAGGAGATTTTGGCTGGACTGTGGGTGACCTGCAAGCTTTTACCGTGGGAGGAATGAAGTCTCAGTGCAGCTCGACACTCAGCACACACATGTTCCACAGGGATCCAGGAAGTCAAACACGTGCCCAGGCACGGCGCTCTGATGGCAGAGCCCAGGGGAGCATCTCCAGGGCAGCGGATATTACACACCTTGCTGACTAGGGATCCACAGCCTGGTGTCTCTCACCTCTGTCGAGGGGTTCCTCCTTCATTCCCTTTAATGCTCTTTCAGCCTCTCTGCCCTGAGCTGTGGAGGCCTGGGAGTGACGCTAAGAGACACTTTTAACATGCCTGAGGAGGCCAAGAAGGTGTCCCCACATCAACACAATGGCAGCACGAGTTCCTCCCTCTCCCATTTCTACACCACCTCCAACAGCTGTTTCCAGGTTTACAGAGGAAAGCCCACAGGGCATGGCACCTCTCAGCCTGCAAACATACAGGATTTCTCTCAGGAAATGGCTTTAGGCTGTTTGGAAGTGTTTTGGGGGAAGCATGGGATTTTTTTATTTTGGCCATTGAAATACCCAGAAGTCTCTGCCTTCTCTGAACGCGGGCACAGTAATCCAACACTGACCTCTCCTCAGCGAGCAATTCCCTTCCTTCTCTAATAAAGGGAAAATATCCCAGGTTCCCACCACACGGCCCTTAGTTACTGCTAAGTTACAGGGAAGAACAACCTCTGTGAAGTCATGTATATTAATTAAACTGCTGCTGATTAGGACTCGCCAGTGGCTCCTGGTCCACAGAGCGGGACTAACATGAATGCCCACGAGCATCCCTGAGGAGAGAGGAGAGGAGAGGAGAGGAGAGGAGCCCTGCACCACGGCCTAGCCCCGAGCAGAGCCGAGCCATTCCTGAGGGGCAAAGTGCCATTTTTTCCAAGCCCTTCCCAAGGCACCTCCGAGGAGCAGCCGGCACTGGGCACGGGCAGCAGGAAGGGCCGGGGCCTTGCCAAGCACCCGCAACCCTCCTACACAAACAGACCCTGCAGCTGTCGCGGGCAGAAATAAATGACTTCCGGAGGGTACCGAGGATAAATGAATCCATTCAGGCACGAGTGAAGGGGACATTGTTTTCCTCCTCGAAAAAAAAAAACCAACCTCCCCAACAACCTATATATTAAGGTATCAATGAACAACAAATTCATTCAGTTATGACACAGGAAACCTAAAGCAGAATGGGCTGCAAAACAAACTCGATTTATCTTCGCCACACACGCAAAAGGAAAAAAATGCCTCTTGTTGGCTGTCGTGCTCAGAGCTGGGGCTCACACGCCTCTTGAGCAGCGCTCGGGATTCGAGCCACACATGGAGCATTTTCTGCTGGTGCTTTAGTGGGTGGATGCGAACTTCTGAGATTAAGATTGTTTCCTTAGGTTTATCCTCTTCAGGGGCAACGTGTGCACAATACGCCTTTGGAGCATATTTACAGTCAGGCTGCAGATGCACATAATCTCCATCTTCCTGCACCACAAACAGGAGATGGGAAGGTTTGGGTTTGTTTTTTTCTTTTAGAAGGGAAAGGAATTACTCATTCAAAGAGAAACCAAGCCTTTCGTTTTCACTTTGGCAGCCTTCATTTTTAGGTTAGAAAAGGAGAGGCAGAAATGGAAGTGCAGGCTCTAACCAGACCCTATTTCTCAAAGCAGGGCAGTAGCTCCATCCTGTCCCTCCTCCTAGCAGCAGCAGCAGCCCTGAGTCCACCCGGGGCACCCCGTCTGCTCCAGCACACGTCTGGGCACACGCTGACCCTGAGGGTACACAGCACCCTGGGACCTGACCCTGGGAAGGAGAGAGAGGCAGAGCCCTCCTGCCCTCCCATGTGGGCCCTTGGCACTGCCACAGGCCTGCCTCCCTGAGCCCACTCTCCTTTGCTGCTCAGCCCTCCAAACCCAAAGTGTGCCTGAGAAACAAAGCCCATCTTCCCCTTATTTCCAAAACATTTATGCTTAGCTGTTTTCCCCAAGTAACATTAAAAAAATCTCTTACAAATGAGTGTAACGGGTCAACCCTGCCACGGAAATGGAATTGGTACCCAGCTGCAAGGAGTGCTCAGCGTGCAGGGGAATAATCCAAAAGGTTTTAATTAGGGAAAACAGCAATAAATGAAAGAATATGAGCTTGGATGAGAACACTTGAACACAAAAATAACCGGGAAAGATGAGATACGTGTATGCTTGAAGGGGAGATCTCTGTCCAGGAAAGGCAGGCAGGAGCGCGTTTTGCCCTTCCCAGCAGCCCCAAAAGAAGGCACGACATATTCCCAGCACCAGCGTGCCCCCCCCCGCCCCCAGATCCAAGGGGCTCTCCAGGAGCAGCAGCCCGGGAGCTGCAGGGCGCATTAATGCGGAGCACATCCCTGACCCCGGGTGCGGAGCCGGGAGCCCACCCCTTCCGTCAGCTGGTGACTTCCTCGGCGTCCCGGACAGCTGCATGTCTGCCTGCGGCGCCCCGAGACGCCTCGTCCTGCCCGGATTCCTTGGCTCCAGAGGGGGTCCCCGACAAAGGCAGGATGCGGCCGGGCGCGGGGCCGGGCCGGGCAGCGCCGTCCTTCGCGGCCGCTCCTTGGAACCCAAGTCACGCTCCCGCAACAACTGCTCCTCTGTGCCTGTTTGAACTGTCCCTCCCAATTAGCAGCAATAAGTGACTCTGTAAAGATGAGCAAACACGGCGCATTCATTAGCGCCGGCGGCCCCCTCCCTCCCTCCCGGCAGCCCCACGGGACCCCCGGGGCCCCGCTCCCGAGGATGCCGAGCGCATCCCTCCCGGCCCCAAGGAGCGCCGGCGAAAGGCAAATTAATGACAAGTCGCTCGAAGAGTTTGCCTGAAATTATTTTATTCTGCCTGAGAATTGATTACTCCCAGCCTGGAAATATGTCCAAATCAATACGTTAAAGCTCAGGGCAAAAAAGACATGCTCTAGCCCCATTTATTTGATCCACTTTTTTGAGGAATGGCACATAATTTACCGGGTAGGAATTGCTAAGCCTTTCCAGAGCGAGAACTAATGACAAGCCATGGGAAAGCAGTGCCTTCATCCATCTCCCAGGAGAGCTGGTGACAAACTTGGTGGCGGCCAAGACACCCCCAAAGTACCAGGACGTGCCTTCAGCCACCCCTGCCAGGCAGACAGATACAGAGGTGAACCACGTGGCTCAGGGTGCCAACCAAGGAAACAACTTCAAACCTTCCATTTAGATGAATCTTCTTAAAACAAGACCAAAATCCCTCCCAAAAGGACGACTGCTGCCTAGGTGGCATCTCCTCTTTTGCTCCTATTTGTGCATCCTGGACCATTTCCTACAGGTAACATGGCCTGCAGACAAATACTCACTCCAGGCTACTAAAGCACAAAATAAATGTCTAAAACCCACCTAGAAACAGCCTCACCTGCTAGTTTTGGCAGCAAAGTCTAGGAAAAGAACAGCCCCGCAAACACTGAACATGCAGGTGGGACAGGCCTCCCACTCATGCTTAAGGTAACTCCCACCAGGCACCCAAAACCTGGGTACCTTTTCAGGAAAGCAGGAGCACATCCCAGCACTGGAGTGATGGGAAATGCCCGCCTGGAAGCCCCTGGGCCCCACAACAGCTGAAACCAGGCTGAAAGAAATGCTGGTTCTGGAGTGAGCTGAAAGAGGTGCTGCACGTACACAACAAACACTGAAATTGCGTGAGCAACATTTGTGGCTCGGCTTCAGCATCGGCAGAGAAACACCTGCACCACGCAGAGTACCTGGGTTCAGCTCCCTGAAGGAGACGGCACGAGGGACACTGTGCAGGACAAGGACATGTCACGTTATCAGGGAATGAGACCCAGGTCTGGAGGAAACGTCAGCACCACGTGCTGCTTTGCACAGCGACCGCTCCAGACGCACCTTGCGGATGACACGCGCCTGCCACGCGCCCCATTTGCGAATCCTCTGCATGCTCCACAGGGTCCTGGATTTTCCAGGGCATTAAACCCTATCCCCCCTCAAAAAGCTTCATGGCAGCTGTCACGCTGCTCGCGGGGGGTGGACGGGAGGCCTCCTCGCTGGAGACCATCAGTGTCACTCCCGAGCCGGTGGTGGGTGAAGGACGAGGTGGCCCTGCCGGCCCCGGAAGCTGCCAGCCCGTGCTGGGGGGTTGGCACTGCTCCCCCAGAGGAGCTGTGGGAGCAGCACCTGTCCCTGAGCTGCAGGGGTACGGCACCACACCTGTATGGAGGCTCTCGTGGCTTCCCACGGGCAACTCAAGGAGAGGACAGTTCCAATCGCATTAAAACCAGGGAACTCAAACCTTTCTACTTGCCACGATCCCTTCAAGAGAACATCTTTACATAAAGCAAAGCCATAAAGCAGCAAAACACTGCAAAAATCAAAAGCCAGGGTTTGCTGGCTTCCCCTTGGGCAAATCCCTTCCCACGTGGGCTGCTCCGCACAGCTCTGAGGGCATCGTGTCCCCAAGCCTGTCCCTTGGGCAGAATGAGAATTCCCGCTGGCCCCATCTCACAGAGGGGAGATGCCAAGGCAGGAGAGGGAGCCCGAGGAAAGAGCAAAACACAACAGGGCTGGAAGCAAGCCTTGCTGAACCCCAGCCCAGCTCCTGAGAGTCCAGTGAGGGAAAGCAGAGGGTCTCCATCCAGAGAGGCCGTCCGTGCCCTGCCATCGGAGCCCCCTCGGCCCCAGCCCATGGACAAGGGCTCTCGGCTCAGACCCTCCTTCAGCTGCACTTGGCTCTGCTTACAGGGGATTTTTCTAGACTGAAACACTGCATCTCTCCCATTCAGAATGGGAACATCCATGAAAAGGGGTCATTCATGATAAACTTGTGAGGGCCGGGTAGGAAAAAACCCGCTCAGCCCAGGAAACAACGTCGCCTTTATTTTTCAGCACTTCTGCCTGAGCCTGCAGGATGCGCCGTGGGTGAGGCCGTGAGGGCTGGGGGGCTCAGCACAGCCCCTCTGCATCCCCCGGCACAGCATCATGGAGCGGGGCAGGGACCAGCAGTATCCAGGGACACATGGCAGGGCCTCCATTCCTTCACTCACCTCCCTTCCATCCTAACAGGCACAAATCCCCACATGTGGCAGCAGTGTAAACGAGTTTTATTACTCGATAAAATATTTGAAGCAAAATAAATGGTTTTGTCAAACACTATATCTCCTCAAATAATAATGCACCGGCTTACAAAGAAAAACAACCGACATTCATATTCTATGGCAAAGGTTTATTTCCCCTCCCAGAGGAGAGGGGAACAGGCATTTCAATTTGGAATTCAGATACTGTATGGGAATACAGTAACTATAGTTCTCGGAGGGTTTGTGCAAATGCCAGCAAAACAACCCCCAAATCAAATTTATTAGCTGGTGGAGATCTCTAACAATCTTACACAGTGACTGATGAAGCCGTCGGGGAATTCCTTTCAACATTAAGTGATTTAAAGCCCCTACAGAAACTTCACTGTCTGTTCCAAGACAGAAAGAGTTCCTCGGTATCTAGTGCTGCTCCGACAGCAGCACTGGGCTGTGGGTCATTGCCAATGTGTGTTTCCTTTCATCTGGAAAGCTAACCAGGAATCCTAACATCCCTAGTCCTGTGCAGAATTATAAAAGGAGGAAGTGCAAATTCATTAAGAACCACAGCCTGTGTTTTAAAGGGAGTGTCTGTATTTTGGTGGCAAGGTTGAGATGCTCACTTCTGCCCTGGGGGTGCTTCCAGGAAGCGAGCTGGGTCTCCTTCCTCCCACGGATCAGCCACTGAACACCTACAACCTGCTGGGCACAGGCCAGACCTGCGGGTTTGGACACAGCCAACTCCCACCAAAATCCAGGGGTGCCAGAACTGGGCTGGGCTGTGCTGTGCTGTGGCAATGCCAAGCTGCTCTCCTGGGAAAGCAACAGCGATGGCAGCCCGGCTCTGCTCCGGGATGGGAGATGCCCTTCCTCAGGATGCACGGGGGAGGAGGGTGAAGGCACGGCCAGTGCCCTCGGAGCATCCACAGCGCCCAGCCCAGGCCAGCTCCCTCACAACCATTTCTTAAAGCAAACCCAGAAATGCATAACCCTAATTGCCAGGTTTTTATCATGCACACTCATAACTGGGTCATTTGCATTTCAGCTGCTAAAATATCAGGGGGATGTTATTTAATCAATCATCACAGCTTACAAAGTCCTAAGTGAGAGAAGATTTTTTGATTGTCTCTGCTCATATCTAAACATCTCACAAACCCGCCAGCCAGTTCTTCATTTCAATTAGGGCAATGCTGATCGTTAGCTAACTAACAAGGACCAATTTTCTGTCACAACTATTTCCTAATTAAATTCAAAACAGAGATTTCTAACCCAGATGGTCAGTGATGCTACAGATTTGTTTAAATTTGGTATCACAGTAACAAACTACTAATTAGGGTTTGTAAATACACCAATTCCCTTATGACTTAGTTGTTAGTAATGCATACAACCGGTTTATTAAAGCACTAATTGTGTCTGGCTTTACTTGGGCCTAACACATAATCCACTTATCACATACTGGTACCAACTCATTTTGAAGGGATTATGAATGAAATCATAAATGAGGTCTCGCATCCAGTTCCTGGTATGGTTAATAAAGGTTTGGTGTCATATTTAGATGATTTTCTGCCTCTGATGGAGAGCGGCCCCACAGTGACACTGCTGCTCCCTTCTCCAAAGGAGTTTGACTAAGAAAGTTCTGGATGCCTCCCCTGTGCCCAAAAAGGGGTTTCTGCCCCAGCTCTGCTGACCAGCAAATCACCCCAGCAGCCAAGCTCCTCGAAAGGAGCCCCAACATTTCCCAGGAAAACCCCCAAGTTGTTTATTTCCCACGGGAGTCAAGCTCAGCCCCTCCACAGGAGACCCCCGGCCCTTCGCCTGGAGACCCACGGGAGACCTACAGCAGACCCTCACGAACCCTCACCACCTGCTTGTAGAGGGATGGAGGAGCCCTCCCAGTGCCACCAAACCTGGGCTCCCTCTCTCTCTCCCTCGCAGAGGGACAGCCCTCCCGAAAAGACCCTGGGTTTTGTGGAAACCTTTGTTCGGAGGAGCACAGCCCAGCGACAGCCCGTGGGCTCAACGCCCCTCAGCCTCGCCGAGCGCGCATGAAGTAGGAAATAAATGATAGATAACTGTGAATTGCAAGGTTATGTAAACACGGAGGGGGTTTTAGAAGAATCCTATTAAACCACAAAAGAAAAGCATGGATGGTTTATCACATCACTAAGACCCAAGAATGCATTAATAAATAGAAGAATAGATAATGAACCGTGGAGTACAAGGCTAAACTATCCGCTATTGTGAGGATCCTGTGACAGTAGAAACAATGAAGGGGAAGAAAAAGCTTTGTTGGTCTGTCACCAGAACCTTGTAGTGTATCTTTTATAGCCTATTTTTAATGAATTCACAGCACCTATCAGTTATTCTCTGCCCAAATCCCTCATTTTCCTCCCTCCTGAATGCAGATTCCCATGCTGCACTCTGCCTTCACCATGACGTCCCCCCTTAAACTCGGGGCTTCTCTGCCTTTCAATGGCCTTTCAGGCACAGTGAGAACAGGTTTCTGCTTTCATATTTCCAAAGGGTTTCCAGCATGGTAACAAAAGTGGGGTTTAATGCAAAGCAGGAGTACCTCTGAACCCTGTTGCCTCCTTTGCTTCTTCTGTGACAGGACGGTGAAAGCTCAGACAGGTTTAATTCAGTCCGGAGTGATGATGCCCAGACGTGCCTGCAAGGAAAAAAAAACCACATGAAAGCTGCTGCTCCTCTTGCTGTTTTCCAGTCCTCTGCAAATAACACAGAATTGTTGGAGAGGACTTAATATTAATCCAAGAGATAGTACCATCTTTGTAGACACTGCTGAGACTCACTAACACTTTATTTTCATTGCACTGAGGGGTTTTTATCATTAAATAGGGACCCAGGATACATTTACTGTAGATTACTTTTATTTTTACTGCAGCATCGTTAGGTACAGAGCACTAAGGAGACAGGGGTGACCAGGACATGCTCAGCCGCAGTAAAACCCCTCGGTCCTGCCTCCACCAGAATCGGAAATTCCGATCGATTTCCATGTAAAAAGCCCCAAAGACTGTTTGCTGCTGTGCCGGCAGCTCGGTGTGCTCGGAGCTGCACTGACACCCTGCAGGAGCACAGCCTCAGCAAGGCTGCTGGAGGCAGAAGAGGATCTGTGTTAGAAACGGGGGAACTGGGCACGGCAAGAGGAACACCCAAAAATTCCAAGTTCTTCTGGTGGCCAACCCCACCCAAAGCAGGTCCCTCGGTGACCCTGCACTGGGCCCAGTTTGAGGCTCGCACTAGAAATTACTCTTCACATCTTAAGAGGACGCTGCAGGCAGCGAGGAGAAGCCAGACAGCTGTTGGCTTGTTCCTCACACTGGAAAAAGGGAATTAAAGAGACCTGACTGAATCCCAAGCAGCAGCCAGGAATCTGGATTTGCCTCTTCTTGGACTATCCACACTGGAGCTCCCAGCAGTTTGTGGTGCCTGTGCCAACACATGTATCCCTGTGTGCCCACAGGGAGTCCTGCAGGACGGTCACTCCGGAGGGTCCCTGTCCCCAGGAACAGGTCTGGGGGCACCTCACCTCTCCTTCCCGGGTGCCAGAGGTGAGGCACAGCAGGGAGGGGGCTGCCCTCCCTCCCCTCAGCCTGGAGCCTCTCTCCTGACCACGGAGGAGCAGGGAGCAGGCGGCTGCTCTCCCAGGAACACACTTCAGGCCGGTGAGGAGAACAGCCGAGTGCTCAACAGGCTCTGGAAACAAGTGGAAGTCAAATAAGTTTGCCACTCTTTGTCCCCCTTTCAATATCTAGCTTTGATCAAAATCCTTGGATACTCAAGTGGTTGTTGACTTAATGTAGTAATGAGACATAGCCTTAAGTGAGGCCATTTCCGTGCCCATTCAGCCTCTCCAAGAGCAAGGGATGCAGGAGGAAAAGCCTCTCATGGTCTCTGGGAGCCACAGCAGAGCCCGGAGCAGGGGCCTGGCTCCAATTCCCAGGAAATGCAGCAGGAGGGTCTGGTGGCCAGAGCTACACAAGGCACACTTAACATCCTTCTTATGGAATAGAGCCTGACCAGAGCAGTGCTGGGTGACGCAATCAACTGAAAATGCTTCCTCTGAAAGCTGCACCCTGAGCTCGTCCCCAGAGCCCCTGCAGGGATGGCCTGGGAGGAGCCTGGGGCAGTGCCCCAGCTTTGTCCTGGGCAGGTGACAGGGGACACGTGGGGGCACTGCCTGGCCAGCAGCACAGCCCTTCTCCGGATCTCTGGGCAGCCTGTGGACCTGAGCAAGGCAGGAGGGAGGGAAGGGGCAGGAGCCTGGATAAAAACTGAGAGCCTTGAGAAAAGTAAAAATTCTCCAAGTGACGGGGAGCAGCTCAGCCAATTAGGATTTTAATTCCCCTCGTTATGCACAGTCAGTCAATAAATTCTGCACCAAGCAGCTGCTCTAATTCTTAAGCCCATTAAGCCCTACATGAGATAGGCGGGCGGGAGGGGCTGCCGGGGGGCACAGACGGCGCTCCTCGAGATATGAAACATTTCCTCTTGTGCATCTGGGTCACCCCACCGAGCCCACTCTGAACGGGAATTTTATGAGGGTGGCAAATAAGAATTTATATAAATATCCTGCCAGAGACACACACCCCACAGATGGAGAGAATAAAGAGGGGACTGGAGGAGATGCGCCAAGGGATTGTTGGTGCTGTGGCAGAGCAGGAGAGCAGAGCCAGAGGGGAGAGTCTGGGATGGAGCAACAGGATTTTGCTGTCTGAAGTGGAGGGAGAGGATCCCAAAGAGCTGCACAGGCAGCCAAGAGTGAAGAAAAGCAGGATCAGAGATGCAGGGAGGAAGAAAACTCACGGGGCAGTACAGCAAGGCCAGGGCAGGCTGTCTCTGACACGGGAAGGGACCAGGAGCTACAGCAGCAATTCCTGGAGCGAAGAGGCAGATGGCTGGAGCAGAGGTAGCCCACTGACTACAGAGATGAAAGGCAGCAGAGAAAAGGGGAATATACTGGGAGTGGAAAAACATTCAACAGCCAAAAGGGTTTTGCTTGTTAATTGGCAACCAGCTAACACATTAATTACAAAGTTACTGCATGGCCAAGAAAGACATGGGCAGCAGAGCAATTCGCATTCCTCCAGGGATGCACTCCCTGCAGAACAGCCTCTGCTCTAGGAATGCTGCCTCTGCCCACTGACATCCAGAGCGCCCCAAGCCTCAGGAGCCATGGCAAAACACAAACAGGACAGCAACTGCACCCACACCAACCCCACAGGCAGCCTGAGCTGAGCCTTCCCCTCTGCCGTGGCCATCAAAAGCCCTCCCCAAACCTCACCTTTAATGAAGTGGAGTTGCCATGCCAGCCCATCATCCCTCACACACTCCTGGGTACAGAACCACGACCACAGGCACACGCAGCCCAGCTTCTGGCAGGGCTTCAACCAACAACCTCAGACTGTTACACAGCAAGAAACACGCCTGCCAAAGGATTTCCTGACTACTCATGACCCTTAGAGACATCTCTACACTCAGCACTTGTTGACAGGAATGGAGACCTAAACATTTTCAGAGTCTGGGCTTGCCTTTTGGGGTTAAAAATCATAGTAACTTTAGCTGAGCTCTTACTAATCTCAGATTACTGTGAAAGATTAATTGCAGGACATGTGCACCCCGACAAAATTTATTCTCTTTCATCCCTTCGACAAGGACATGAAAACAAGCTACCCACTGCAAATTGCATTCCCACTGCACAGCAGGAAAACATGGGCCCTCTCTCCCTGTCAGCTCCACAAGGCACTGGAGGAGTGAGCGGTGACGAGCCCTTAAGCTTTGGTCAAAGCAAGGGGCATAAATAAAAGTTTGCTCAGTTCTGTGAACGCACCAGCTGCAAAGAGGCTGTTTCTATAATCCTATTCAGCCTCAAAATGTAATTTCCTCACTTAGAAGGCTGGCTGGAGCTGCTATTCATGTCTCAGCCCGAGCCAAAGCCCAGTCTCTCTCCCAAGGCTCTTTCTAGACTGGGAGCCAAACACAGGTTTTATTGGTGGGACTCAAATGGAGCCACCGGTGTGTGCTGGAAGTCGTGGCACTCAGAGCCTCCGGCGGTGCCGCACTGCCTCCTGCCCGGCACACGGCTCCTGAAGGGCAGGGACACAGGATCCCCATGCCAGCCTGGGCACCGGAGCGCTGGCCAGCCTCTGAGAAGCCCCCCGAACTTCTCCCTGCTGCATCGCAGATCAAGCACAGCCCTCTCCACTCCCCAAACCTGCCAACAGCCAAGGGACACACGGCAAAGCTCCAGACGTCTGCTGGACAGCCACCAGCTGCAGTGCCCTCCACTCGCCTCAAATGGAAGAGGATTTCACTTTTCCCTGAACTTCCCAGCAGCTGGGAAGCTGGTGAGCTTTGGGTTTGATTCCAAATCTACTTCTGGCAGCAGACTCCCTAAAGGCTGCAAGTTTTAGGAAGGCTGAAAAAATCCTTCTTTTTTCCCTGCTTAAGAACAAAACTCCAGAGTGGACCTGACCTCCTGCTTCGCTCTCCACCTGGAAGCACCACAGAAAGCTACTGGCAGGGTGGGAGCAAGGGTGGACCCACATGCCAGCAAACCACCAGTTTAGTGCAGAGGCAGCAAAACACCCCACTGAGGAACCTGTGCTAACAGGGACGTGTAAATGAGCACCAAGGCTGCTGCCCTGGGAAATCAGAATTACTCCATGATCCCCACCAGTGTGGAGGCACTAAGTCGATACCAGCAGCCAGGCCCAGGAAAGCCACTCCCCAACCCACTCCAGCCACGGGGAGCAGCTGCCCAGGCAGCTCTGACCTCCAGGGATCCCACCAAAGCCAGGGTGAGACCCGGCCTCTGCCCCCAGTTACCTGCCCACACACACACAGATCTCTGTATATTCACTGCAACTCCTGCACAGCACAGGCTTGCTAATTATGGCAAGCAGTGGCTGCTCCCAGTAAATTAATTAGAAACAGCATCACTGTAATGTGATTAGTTGCCATCCCTCCACCTCGTAGATTGAGACAGATTTTGTTCCCAGCTCGTGTTTCAAACACCACTAGAAGCCCACTCGAGCAAGCCCATCCAGAAAGGGGACCTGCATTACTGGGCACGTGCTCAGGGCTCAGAGAAAGTGGTTTTAAAACCTTCACAGCTTGTCAAGGCCAGTTTATTCAAGGTAATTAATCTGTCATTTTCAGAACATTATGCATTTCCTCCACAAGTCAGCTGTCTCCTGCAGAGACATCTCAGCGTTGCTGGCCCCAAGAACTCAGGGATCAGCCCTTCCCCTCCCAGACCATGGCATCAGCTGGAAATTCATGATTATATGGACTGGCTTCTCTTCCTTGCCTTCTCAGGGCTCTCCATTTCCTCTCAACTGTGAGCACCAGGAATTAAGTGCAGGTTTGAATTCCAGACAAAGATCACTGAACACTCCAAGCCCAAGGATTGCACCTCAAAAGCCCGTGGCTGCAGTGACAGGAGTGAATACTGCAGATGTGGAACTGCAGTAACTGCAACTCTCCCCATGTCACCTGTGGCGGGGACACAGACGTGAGCACAGAAATCTCTCCATCACTTCCCATTACCCCAGTTAGTGGTTCAGCAGGAAATGGGGTTCCTGGCAGTCATTAGCATTAATTATCCCGCAGTGCCCCACCCCTGAGGAGTGACTGAAGATGCTGTGGCACCCCCAGCAACGCACTGACTGTACCTGCCTGTCAATTGTCCTCCTGCAGCAGAGAGAATTTTAATGGACTGGAACCAAAACGCCCTGTGGAGGGTCTAAGGGAGCAGGCAGCAGACCCTGCTGAGGGCAGCTCAGACGCTCCGTGCACTCCCAGTACAATCCTTGGGTGGTGGCACATCCCTGGCTATGATAAACCAACTGGAGATCAGAAGGAACAATAGTCTGTAATCAAGGATATCTGCATAATAGCTTTCCTGAAGGATGTTTGTGCAGGTGAGCGAGGAGTAAAGCATTGTTTCATCAAATGGTAATTTCCTTGTATCTCAGAGAATGAATCCCATTCGCTCGCCGGGGCATAATTCAATTAAAGGGGAGAATCCTCCGTGAGGGAACGAAATCTATCGGTCTGACCGGGATGCTGCAAATCACACCAAGCAAGAAAATGGCATTTGGTCCTGACATTATGATTTATTTCCTACTCAGTATCTTGTAATTCCTACAAGATAAGCCAAGACAAGAAATTATCATGTGTACATGGGGGTCGTGCCTGATCCTTTTTATTTTCCCTTCCCAACGCAGGACTGCGTGTTTCAGCCTTATCTTTGAAGAGCCCAGGAAAATAAGTGGTAATATTTTCACAGAGGCAAAGCAAGTCTTGCTCTGCACCCACGGCAAGCTCAGGCAGCACAAGCCCATCCCATGGATGGTGCTGGGGAGAAGCCATGCACAGTATTCCCAGCAACTCCTGGCTTCCTTCAAAGACATTTTTCAGTTCACTGATCTCCTTCATCCCAATTTTCTTTAAGGATCTTTACTGCTACTCCCCATAACATCTCTGTCATAAAAATGTCCCTACTCCACGCAAGTCTCTTCCCATTGCCTCAGACCTTCAGGAAGGGCTGTGTGTCCATACAAACTTCACCTCTTGGTGAAGGCTGTGTTCTCCTAAGTGCACTGACAAATTTATTAATGATGCTTCCAGCTGTTCTGGGAGTGGACATACCAGCTGGGGACACTGCAGCAGAGGATGAGCCACCCCAGCACAGGACAAGTCACCCCAACACAAACAGGAGGAAAGGCTCTGTGAGAATCACCTCGTGCTTCACGCTCCACCTGTTACATGCCCATGTTTTCCCTTCACGGCAGCGAAGGAGCACTGCCAGGAGGTCGGGCTGCGAACTCCAGACGTGGGAGACGTGGCCGCTCTGAGTCACCCCAAGTTTTACTCCTAAACCGAAAGTTAATCTGAATTTGAGAACAAAAGCATTGCTATTTGTCCTTGCACGCCAAGGATTACGACTATCGAAAGGGTTTCCTATTATCAGCTTGTCACTGTCTCAGCTTTAATCTCCTCCTCTCCTCTGCTCCCTGCCTCCCTCCTGCAGCTCCTGCCGCCCCGGGATGCTCGGCAGTGCCAGTGGGATGCTCTGGGAGAGCCCTGCCGGGCAGCCGGGGGTCCGTTCAGCTCCCTAACGAGATCATCATCTCCTGCCAGCGCAGCAACACCCACCAAAAACAATTCAAGTGCCCTTTTACTAAGAGTTCTTTGATCCACGAGGCCTCTGCAGCCCCAGCAGATGCAAGTGCTGCAGGTCAGATGTGTTATGTTCCCAAACACCTTTCCAGAACTCAGGTTTCCCCTTCTGCAGAACTTATTAAATTCACCTGCTGGCAGAACAAGGCAAAAGCCATGAACAGTCATTTTGAAGACACGCTGAGTGTTTCTGGGGCTGGGGCACCGATGTCACACACACTAACAGCTGGTGACAGCCCAGTGCTGTCACATTAGTCAGCGCTGCAGCAGACGAGCATTATTTGCCCATCAGCCCTGAAAGCCATCTCCATGACCTGGGAAAGAGACGGGAGACATGGAACACCCGGCTTGGATGGAGTCACATCGAGCGGCGTTAGTGGAGCGAAAACCAGCTCATCTTTAAAGCCTTCAGCGGAGGAATTCAGTGCTGTCTCCTGGCTGGCACAGGGAAATCTTAGTGCAGCCATTATCTGAGAGCCAAACTGATTCTGTAGTTTGCAAAATTAATAGTATCTAGCCCCCTAGTTTCCGTAGTAACCAGCCCGCCATCCCTCCCTGCCTGCCCGCAACAAGGTCTCCGAAGCATTTCACATAGTACTTATCCATTTTCTTGCTCTCACCTCGCTCTCACCTTTACTTTCAGCGCAGAACGCAACACAATCCACTGCCGCTAAAGACTAGGCTGAGAGTCAGATTAAAATTATCCCTGTTTGCCCTGACCTCTTTTCTCTGCAGGTGAGAGTGTCCCCATTCAGCAGCTAAATGAAGCAGAAATGATGGAGTGTTTGTTTTCCCTGACTTTTCCTCAGCTTGCCAGTAAATTTACAGCCACGAATATGAAGTGTTAATTTAATGTTCCCACTGAGCATCTCATTGTCAACAAAGGCTTCAAACCCTACGAGAGGAAAAGGTTAGCTCATGCAGAAAATGACCCTTATGGCTTGATTGTCTTCTGGTCCAGACTCGCAGGGAGCAGAAAGCGAAGGGCTTTGACTCCCAGCTTAATGCATTTGATGGCGATAAATGGGAGCTCTCTACCTCGGTGCAGGCAGAGGATCACCTGTAATGCTCACTTGTTTGTCCCCACAATCTCCGCAGCCCAAACGGGAAGCAGCCTCGTCGCGCTCCCCCAACTAATTTGACAGCTCCGAAAAGTTAAACCCTTCATTATCCCCAACTCCAGCGGAAGGGCCTTGCTGGCTGCAGATTACAACAGGACATTAGTGGTGGTATGAAGCATGAAATTGCTTTCTTCACCTGGTGCTTCAAAACTTTAAGGCCTTGGCTCTGGCGGCGCGCAAAAAAAAAAAAAAAAAAAAAAAAGTTCTCCCAGGGAGAAGTCACGGAAGGAAGAAAAAAAATTAAGGTTTAAATAATCAAAAGCCTCTTTTGGGCTTTTTGTGGTAGAATTATACATGCAGAAGGCTTCACTCCCAGAACATTTAGTTAGTTTATCTAGCAAAAGGAGCTTAATACGCGCTGTAAGTAACATTTACAGAACTCATTTACAGACCAATTGGAGCATGAGCGAGAGCCACTGTATGCCCTGTACTAAACTTACCCTGCCTGGGATCTTTAGGACAAAAAACAAACCCTAATGGTTCTGTGGAACAGGATACTATAGTTCAAAAGAGACTCAAATATCAAATTTTTTTTTCTGACAGCTAAAACTAAGCCTGGAAGCAAGAAGGAGATTATAACACATGCTCACACACACAGGGTGGGACTATTCAGTGAGAAATCAAGTTAGTTCCGCAACTTTTTTGTACCCTCACAAACCCCACTAATTACATTGGCAATTTCACGGCCTGCATTCATTCTGAGCGTGACCACACTGGTGTTCTACAAAACAATAAATAAGAATTATTCTAATGTATCAAAGCCACTGGTCACGCTAAATTCATTGCTCATTTACTGGCCACACATGGACTTGGGGGCTCCAGAGCCTACTTGGAGTCAAATACATAGGTAGAAGGATATGCCACCAATGGTCCAAGCAGTTTCCAACCCTTCTCTCACTGCTTCCCAAGGCAGACAGGGATTTCAGAGGTCAGAGGTGAAGCACTGGCATTTCATCAAGGACCTGAATTGTACAAACGAGTCTCTAACTCATCCGACTGGGAAGCAGCCCCTGGCATCCCACATGAACACCACTGAAACCACAGCCCCAGGAAAGCCAAGGAGCGGGTGAAGCTGATGGGGCTCGTAGGGACACAAAAGCATTCACAAATAACCGTGGGAATTGAATTCCAAAAGTGCCTTTCAACTGCATTTCCTTCAGTAACAAGCAAGACACAGGCATATGATGGTGTCCCTGTTTTCCTGCAAGGAGCAGGCGTGTTTGCAGGGAGACAGTTGCTTTCAGGCCCGAATGTTTTATTCAGCGAGTGCCGAGCCGTGCTCAGCCGCGCCGGGCGGGCGCTGCTCCAGCCACGCTGCCTTGGGGAGCCATTTGCCGGTCACATTGTCAGTTAACAGGAGTCATTTTGAAAGCAGCAATTCAGTCTCTACAGTCCTTTCGTAACACCATTTTCAGCCTGCAATTTGGATGATAGGAAAATTACAACCCTGCTGCACTATATTATGTGATATAAATGTTATTGCAATTAAGCCGATGAGGAGAAATCCCAGAAAACAAAGATGTTTCGTTCGTGCTTTCTCCTTGTTCTTTCCCCAGAACTCGAGCAGTTATGGAAGGCAGTACAGAGGGAGAAGTGTTTCCATTAGCTGGAGGTGCCAGCAGACCATAGGAGTGTGGGAGCAGCACACACCCACAGTGACACGCTGGGATTTCACTTGGCTACCCAACAAGCGATTTCCCTTGGACGCACACACACATGAAGGAGAACTAGCCTGAGTAACGAGGGACAGCCAAAAGCAGTCCAGGTATCCAGGCATCCTTGTGGCAATGGAACAGGACACTCTAGGACACCCCCGAGGGGATTTCCCACCCACTACACTAGAGACCTTCACTCCTCAAATCCTCAGCATCCACCCACAGTTTCCTTCTTCCAGCCCGAGCTCCAGATGCCTCTGGACTTTGTGCACTGGAGAGTTTTGATGGTTCTATAAAGCACAAGCCCGGGTAGCACGGCAACACCTCCCTTGTCCAGAGCAGGAAAATGGTGTGTGCTATAGAACACATGTCCCCTGGGTGGATCCAGCCCCTGGTCCCAGTGTTACCTACGGGCAGTGCTGCTGGTTTGGGCACAAGGCTGGCACCAGGTCAGCTCTGCCAACACCCAGCACCTTCTCTGCAACGACCTCAGCCAGGTGCTGAGCAAATGTTTAGTTACAGGAGCACCAGCCATAGTAAACAACTTCCATTTCACTGTTTCTGAAAAGCAAAAAAAAGGCAGCAAAAAAAGAGTCCTAGCACTCATCATTTACTCCAAGGTGCTGTAACCAGGTGGAAACTTGTCTTTTATGTGCTGAACTGTGTCCATGAAAACACATTATCTTTAAGTGGGCACTGGAGGAACCACACTCAACATTGACTTCTTCATGCCATCGCTAAGACTGGATACTTCAATCATTTGAAGATTTAAGTGGAGATTAGCAGAGACCTCACCTGCTCCTCTCTCTGCCAATTCAGCATGTTTTGGGCATGCTCTGCAGCAGCAAAGCTCCTCAAAGGCAAAGCCACAAGGAAGCCCTGCAGTCTGCAGAACAAGGTGTCTGTCACAGCCCCCATCCCTGACAAAATCAGAGCCCAGAGAGACACGTGCCAGATCCTGGGGCAGAGGCCCATTGCTTCCAAAGGGCACCCAGCTCTTCCCCACTTGGCTGCAGATGCCAAGCCTGGCCAGCACCTGAGCAGAAATCCTGTCTCCTCAGCAGTCAACAAGATAAAACACTTAAAGAAATATCCTGAGCAGTTCTGCCAGTCAAGAGGCCTGAGAAGCAAGACAGTTACTCCTTCCTATTTGTTGGGGTTTTTTTGGGGCTCCCAGGCCTGGACACTGGAGGATTTCAGAGAGACTGGGAACAGTGTGTGGCTTCTTTGAACATCCCTTTGAAGGTCAGAAAGGCAGGCAGCTGTGGAAAGCCCATATCCTTTTGGGTGGAAGGTCTCCACAAACTGCAGTCCTTCAGGAGACAGAGAAAGCCCCTTGTTGTCAGGGAAGCCTGGGTGCTTCCCACACCTCCATCCCCGAGCAGGGCATGCTGCTGGATGACCCCCAGCCCTGCAGGAGCCCTTTTCCTCCTGCCACGTGCCCCGGCAGCGAGGGAGAGTGGCAGCCACACATCCCTAATGGCTGGCTGCGATGTGCCGCCACGTCCGGCTGATTAGCCGTGGGTGATCTGAAATGTCAAACCATTATCTGTGACAGGCACGGCCGCGCTCACCATTGCCGCAGAAAGCCTGCCTAATAATGGAGCTGGGGGTAAGTGGGAAAGGTGATGCTCAAAACACAAAGTGGAAATAAGTCGGAATTACGGAGACAAACCAGCAAACCCCTTTGTTCCACCGGCCCTTCCCAGGCGGGTCCGGCCTGGCCCTCCGAGGGATTGTGTCCTCGCAAGGCGATTTGCAATATCCTAATGAAGAGGGCAGAACCATTAGAGACAGTAAAAGCCTCCTGCCAGAGCATCCTCCTGTCACACCCCCAACACACAGGTACCTGCACACCCACCCTGCTACAGGCCCGTAACCACTGCTCCATGAATGCTCCCATCCCCTTCAGGGGTGGCAATGTCTGGGAGGAACATCTCCCCCCTCCGTGGAGGGCAAGGGGGCCGGAGCTCCTCACGGCATCTTGCAGCCCACACAGCACTGGGAGAAATGCCCCCCTGGCTCAGGGCAGGACAGGAGCCATAAGCTCTTCCTCACAAGCATTTGCTCCCAGAACACAGCTCTGGCCACGATGGACATGTGTCCTCTCACTCCAGCGCTCTGGAACAGGCAGTGAAAACATTCCCAGCCAAAACCAGACTCTAATGATGTTGCATTTAGCTACTGGCATGCTTGACACTTCTTAGGATTTCTTGGAAAAACATTAATTTGAAACATTTCTATACTCCATGCCAGTGCCACAGCAGGGAATAATCACCCCATTTCAAGCTCAGAGCAAGGCTCAGATACAGGAAAAAATTAAACACGGATAAGAGCAAGAAACTGTTAACAGTCAAAAATATTTTACTGCAGGTTCAACAACAAAGTCTGGAGGAGATAAGTCTGTGTGTGTACTAACATTATATAAAAAAGTGATTATTCAGCCCTGGGAACAGAGCTATTGATTCCAGTAACAAAGGGCACTATATACACTGCAGTGGGTTTGCTCTTTTTAGCCTGGGAAAATTGATTTTCTTAAACTTTCCCTTGAACCTGCAGTAGGGTTTAATCTGAACCTAAAGGAGCCTTTTAAGAACTCCCATAAATTAAAATTATATCTCTTCATTTGGCACATTTTGGCATCCTGCTGCTACAGCAGAACACAAGAAACGCTGCAGAAAGAGGTGGGAGGAAGTGATAATGGCATTTCGTGACAGTGTTCCCGGCACACGTTTGTTTCCATATATTAAAAAAAAAACATGTAAATATTGAAGGTGAGTGAAGCAAAACATAAGACAGCTTAATACTATTGCGAGACTTAAAGGCTGAAATTTAGGGAGAAGAGAAAGATAAAGGCTGTAGGAGTACGGGAGATAAGAGGCTCCTCACAGCTGACCCGAGAGGGGAAGCAGGCGCAGGGCTGCCCGGAGGCACCGCTGGGCTCCCCGGGTGGGCTCTGCCCTCACCCCAGCTACAGGGCACAGGTGTCCAGCGGCCAGACCCACCCCGGCTTCTTGCCTTGCTACGAGCAGGTTGCCGACGGAGGCGGCACCGTGGAGGGGGCTCTGGGGAGAGCACAGACACAGCCCTGCTCCAGCACAGCCCCTCTGACCAGCGCCCGGCCCTGTGCCCGGATGGCCCAAGGCTGGCAGGGGGCAGTCACCTTGGGATCCTCCCGCAGCCAAAAGGGAGGCGGTGCCCAGGCTGAGCACGTCCAGCCACCTGCTTTTACAAGTGTGGGGTGACTGAGGTCCTAGGAAGGTGTGAGCCCCACACACAGCCCACCTCTCCGTGGCACTGTGCCCCACGGAGGTGTGAGCCCCACACACAGCCCACCTCTCCGTGGCACTGTGCCCCACGGAGGTGTGAGCCCCCCGCTCCCCCAGCTGGCACCCCCAGCCCCTCTCACACGTGGCTGTGCCCGCGGGCTGTTTACAGCTCCCACACACCACCTCCTTTGTGCCCCACTGAAAACCCCCAGTGTGCTGCGCACCACTGTACATTTACGCTGTTGTTTTTCCCCTCAGTAAGGCAGTAAATGACCTTTTATTCAAACAACAATTCCTAAAACAGAACCCAAGCCCAGCGCCATGGTCAGATGTGTGTGCGAGGCAGGGTTTGTTATTTAAGTAGCAGCCAGGCTGTGTGCTATGCAAACAAACCCCACGCTCTGTTCTCCCAACCTCCTGCTGACTTTGCAACTAATTTTGTTAGCAAGGAGAACACACTGCGAGACATCAATGCAGCAAAGAGCCCGGAGACGTTTGTTCATAACTTTGTAACAAACATTGATCAATCGATTTCTGCCCGTGTGGGGAGGGAAAAGCTCACAAACAAAACAAAACACATATGGAGAGATTTTTTTTAATGGCACAAAGGGCAATTAGGCACCCAACCTTCCAGTGCAATGAGATTCCTTACGGTCCTCTGTGCTTTTAAGTCTTCCCCTTATTGCTGAATGGAAGCAAAATCTACTGTCAGGACTCCAAAGGAGAAAAAAATCAGCTGGAACCAAGAGAATGGTTGGTGGGCCTGGAGCAGCATCTCTGAACCCACCAGAACAAAGACAGGTGAAGGTTCTGTCCAAGTGAAGGTCTACACCCTACTGCACGTGCACAGTCTTTGGTAGCATGCATCAGATCGGTGTAAAAACATCAAAACAGAGAACACTAATTACCTATCAAAAATAATTAAGTGTTCTGTAAACAGTGGAGCATGAGCATATTTACCCAGCCACATCTCCTTCAGGCTGACCCCCACTCCTCCAGCAGCACCGAGGGACCCCAGAGCCTCTCACCTGCCAGGCAGGACAGAGATGTGGATGCGCAGACAGGTGCGTCCATGGTGGCACAGCTGATCCAGCCTCTGTGACCTGCGGTGGAAACGTGCCCTTCAGCGTGTGGCACGAGCTGCTCACCTCAGCAGCCTCCCAGCCACGGGCACTGTGGTTCTGTTCAAAGGCAGCTCCAGGACACATCCTGGCCACAAGTCTAAGCAAAACTTGATCTGAGCATTTTTCATCCCAGCTCCAGCCCTTTCCCATGCCCAGAACTGCTGCCTGGCCCCAGACAGGTCCCTGGGATCCTGCCTGCCCTTTGCTCAACACATTCCTCAGCACTCTGGGATCCGCTGGCTCCCACAACTGACTTGCACAGCACTCCTGCCACAGCTGGGTTGTCCAACGGCCTTGAGATGCTGCAAGCACACAAACCCACCTGGAAGGTGAACTTCCACAGGAGATACACGGAGCCTGGAAAGCAGAACAACTCCGACACAGCAGGACCAGGGAAAGCACCTCTGCCTGGAAGAGGCCAGGGCTGCCAGAAACAGCTCTGGGGAAAACAGCATTTTGACTTCAGATACAACAGCAGCCAATGGAGAAGAGAGACAAAGCACAACTTCCAAAGTTTACTCCTGCAGCCTAACTAATAGTTCACAACAGTTATTTCCTTGGCAAGTAGCTGTGACCTCATTTTTCCCATGGAAAGAGCTCTGAGGTTGCACTGAGACAGTTGATCACCTGCTCATTAGCAGCTCCCCGAGCAGGGAAATGCCCCAGGAACCGATGCACTGTGTGGCTGCTCCCGGTGCTCAACAGAGTGCTCGGAGAAGGCATCTGCCCAGACTCTGTCCCTCCTGAAGCTGGTGACATTTAGGGGTCCCTGGGAGCCACTGAGCCAGCAAGCCCCTCGCTGTCCATCTCCCACTCGGCACCTCTGTGGCCTGTGAGAGCCCCTTACAGCAGCCTCCCCTCCCGACCCTCTGCCTTTGGCTTCTCACCTCGCTACAAGCAGGTTGCAGATGAAGGCAGCACCCTTCCCTCACTGCCTGGTTCCACACAGACCTCTCCTTTGCTCCGACACCAGCTCCACAGCCCCTCTGCCCGCAACTGGCAGAGAGAAGGCGGCACTGGGCAGGCAGAGCAGGACTTTGCAGTCCTAACTGGTAAAATCACTTCTCCTAATAGTTGTGAGCATTTATGCAACTATAAATATTTACAATTTTTATAAATAAGCACCAGCAGAGCCCAAAAGATTCCTGGTGGGAGCCAACAAGAGAAGACAGGGATGTTTTTCACAGACTGACCAGACGGGCGCTTGTGCCCTGCCGCACTCGCAGCCTCAGGTGCTGAGCTGCAGCAACCCAGCCCCTGGCCAGGACTGGCAGAGGCTGTTCTGGATTGCAGAGTCAATGGAGCTCCGAGCAGTCCCATTCATCCCAAGCGAGGGGTTTGGGAGCCCTCTCCACGGCTTTGCCGGGCGCAGACAGAGGTGGCACAGTGCCCGCCGGGCCTGGCCCGCGCCCAGCCGGCGCTGCGGCAGCACAAGCTGCATTCTGCCCTGCTGCTATTTACTCACAGCTACAGATGTTGACTTAACAAAGAGCTACAGACAGACGGACAGAAGGGGAGCAGTGTTGCAGCGCAGACACTACGGGCTCTATTCTTCAGGAAAGCACCCCTGACTTCCCCGCCCAGCCCCACGACTCCTTTGGAAATCATCTGGGCTGGTGAAGCTCGCTTTCCTCTCGAGGGACACAACTGTGTGTGAGAGAACATCAGCTTTGCTGTTTGTTCCTGGGCTGAACTGAGCCCTTATCAATCCACAGGAAAACCACTTGTTTCAAATCAAGTGGCTGAAAGCTCAGGGATGCACTGGCAGTGTGCAACTTCTCCTCTCTACCTGCCCCTCCTGTGCAGGGAAAATCCTGGCTTTGCACTAATGTCATCTCTAGAGAGCCAGAATTAAAGGGATGACTTGGTTCACAGAAAAAAACCCCACACTTAAATTCTTTCTGAGGGACACCACCCTGCATTTCAAAGCTTTGCAACCGCACATACAAATCCTCAAGCAGTAAAAGAACCGACACATTTTGGAAAACATGGCACGACAGTCAGAGGGGCAGAAGCACCCGCAAAAGGTGGCCAGAGCTGGCTGTGGGAGATGTGCCAGTGAGGCCCTGCAGCACTGCCCAGAGCTTTGTACAAACTGTGCTCAGTGCTGCTCCGAGGTGTTTGCTCCTGCTCTCCTTGTGGCCAAGACAGACCATGATGTCCTTAGAGCCCTGCTTGCCTCACGCTGTCAGTGACCAGGCAGTGACCCCAGCTCCAGGTCCCTCTGGGAGAGGCCCAGCCCCACGGAGGCCCAGCAGGTTCAGGGAGCTGGTGGGCTCCCACGGCCAGCCCGTGCCCACTCAGAAACCTTGCACTGCCTCGAGCACCAGGCAGGACAGAGGAGAGACTTGAGGTTTTAAACAGTTGCTTTTTTAAGCTTCTCATGAGAACCAAAGTTCAGATCCTTCACAACTGGTAGGAAAAGATATTATTGCCTGGAACCATGCCCAGAAAAACTCAAAGCCAAGCTTCGTCCTGACTGTGCTCCCTGCCAGCTGCCAGCGCTCCGCCGTGATGCCATCTGGTGCCTACAGGCGGTACAGCCAGGGCTTCTCCTGGGCAAAGAGACTGGGAGACATTCTAGGGGGAATCAGCAGCCCCAAATCAGCAAACACACGATAACTCACAGCATTTGTTCGGCCAGATTAACATTCCCCTTGCACTGCATCAACATGTCTTAATGCTTCAGGCTGGGCTGAACACAGGTAACGGTCAAACTCTGAATTCTGCTGCTGTCTCCCCCACATGCAGATTTGCAGAGTTGGACTGCAGACATCCCCACTGCTGGAGAGCTGTCCTGGCACAGCACTCAGCCCCGGAGCTGCCTCCCACCCCAGAGCCACACGCCACTGGTCCTGAAGGGGCTGTAAAGAGGCTTTCTGAAGAGCAAATAAATGAGCTGACTTCATAAAAAAAGCAGGGAGCCAAGTATGCTCCTTCCCTCAGAGAAATGAGGCTGGGTAAGAAGTAAGTGTGCTGTGGAAGACCTGAGAGCAGTGGTTTGTGCGTGGTGTTCCTCCGGCCATGGCCAGTGCAGGGGATGGCCAGGGGCTGCTCCGACACCCCACCAGGATCCCAGCAGGATCCCCCGCCTCACACAGCCCTCTCCTGTGCCAGGTGCTGCAGCAGGCACAGCTGGGCACACAGCGGCCCTGCAGTGCCAGGAGAACCCAGAACTACCCTGAATTTAGCCCATTTTGCCCTCCCCAAAGCAACACAACTGGAAACAAACCCAGCACCCGTTTGGAGGAAGCACTGTGCAGGATTTTGTTTCCCAGCATCCCTGAGGATAACCCAGACCTGCCACTTGATTTATACTGGATAAAACCAGTTTGTCTCCATCACCAGGCCGTTATTGCTTGGACAGCACATCAGTAGGTCCTGCTGCACCCAAGAAACACAGTCCTTCCTTGATCAGGGTCTGGAAACATTCCCCACCACCAGCCAGGCAAAGGGGAGGAGAGCAGTTGCTGGGTTAGAATCTGGAATGCTCTTTCCATATCCCGTACCCTGAGCACCAGCAACACTGGATGTACGCAAACTAGCTGCGGGGAAGCAGGTCCCCTGGGAGGAAAGGGGAAACACAAGGCAACATGTTTTCCCAAATAATCCACAGGGAGCGTTTGAAGCGAAAGCAAACACAGGAGCTTACTGAAGAAATTCACCGGCGTGAAACAATGCAGTAGGTGGAGATGTTCACCCTTACAGCTTCTTCTTCGGTCTTGGAAAAACAAACTGGCATTCTTAAAAGGGAAAAGGCGCTTGAAGCCCTACCTCAGCCGCGGTGGGAGGCCAGGTGTCCGTCCCTGCAGCCGGCTGCCCACGCCGCCGTGCCGCGCTCCGAGGGCGCGGGCAGGGCCGGCAGCTCGCTCATTCCCTGGTGCACGCTGCCACCGCGCGGCCTCCTTCCCTTCCTTTCCTCTCCTTCCTTTCCTTCCCTTCCTTCCCTTCCTTCCCTGCCCTTCCTTTCCTTCCCTTCCTTCCCTGCCCTTCCTTTCCTTCCCTTCCTTCCCTGCCCTTCCCTTCCTTCGTGCCGCCGGCACAGCCCCAGCCTTCGAGCTGTGGGCAGAGCGCGGGGAGCTGGTTGGAAACACTTCCCTTTGTTCGGCCACAACCTGCGGGCTCTGAAGTGACACTGCCTGCGGCTACAGAGCTCAGCGCTGGCAGCTTTAATTCCCTGGTTCCAGTTCGTACTGTCTGACATTACGGTAGGAAAACAAATCAAGGAACCGAAGAATTTTGCACATTACTTATAAAACCATTAAAAATATTTCATTACAAACACAGCAACTGCATGTTTCACATTTCTCCTGTTCCTCTGCTAATTCCTGTGGAAGTTAAACAGGTATGTTAGCTGCATAATTGTTTGTTTGCAGAGGGAGTTGACACTGGTTTACTGAGTACAGACAACCATGTAATTCCTCTGTAGCTACATGGTAATTATTGTGCTATTATAGAGTAATTAAACATGCAAATAAACATTAAAACAAGGGGTCTGTATGGGAGCTGGCAACAATTGTAGGGCAGAAAACCAAATAGTAAATCAAATTATAGTGTTCTATAGGGGTACCAGCTATAGCAGGTAGTTAAGAGTATCATCTTTTATACCACAAGCCATTTTTGTAGCCCTTCTGGCTGCACAAGTGTCTGGCCTAATGACCCGGGAGAGATCTAATTTTGCAAGTTCTCTGTGTGGGTTAATCATTTTGATTACCCTGAATGGCACAAACACTCCAGAGAAGTGTTCTCCAGAACTCTGAGACACGAGGCTCTGGCTTTGTCCAGGTTGGTTTCTTTAGGAGAAAAATCAGAATACTAACATACCCTGTATGTCCAGCTGTGATCTCACTGTCCTACACGAATCCCAAACAAAGTTCTTTGCTGCATGTCAAAGGCATTCAAAACAACCCTCAAACCTATGCCATGTGTAAGGGTAGGACCTGGCAGACTCAAACCTCAGATTTATTTTTTTCCCCAGAGATTCTTCCCCTGCATTTTCTACTTTTGTGATGCTGCAATGATGGATGAAGCTTAAACACCCCCAGCTCCTCTCTGAAGATCTTCTGGCACCTGATTCTTCACTGGATTTAAGCACAGTCCTCTTACTGAGCAGAGAGGTATGTTTGAGCATGGTCTATCCCTGAAATTGGGTGGGTGTGCACAAAAGGGCAAACTCCAATGAGCTGGGGAACATTCGGTGAAGACAAATAAATACCATCAATCATTCTTAACTTGGACCAATACACTGCAACTCCCATTTCCTTCTGTCCCCTCCAGCAGGCCACTTGCAGGGCTCAATCCCACACCCGCTGCAGTCCGAGGGAAGCTCTGCCTCCATCCTGGGGGGCCTGGATCAGGCAAGAATTAATGAAAGCCATTTCCCTTGCACTGCCTGTGAGCCAGCAATGAGCTGTTCCTTACAACGGTTCCCCCTCCTGATGCCGTGCTGCCATTGCCAGGGCACAGGGACCCAGTTAAAACCTTGCTCAGAAACCCCTGGCACATTTTTACATGTTTATATATATTCATTCCTAGTGACCAGCTGAAACAAAGACATTTACTTTGACCACAGACAGATTACCTCTGAGATGCACCCCCAGGCTCCTCTGACCTTGGTCCCCTTACTCTGTTTCCAAACACAGAAGTATTGCACAGTTTAAATATATGGGTTTATTACCGTTAATGCATATATTTGTTAAAGCAGCAACAATAATCACAGCCACTGCTCCCCTTTCCTTGCTCTGCCCCCTCACTTAGCAACCAGTCCGAGCGCTGCCAGCATTATTCTAGGCTTGCCACGGAAACTATTTCTGTTCCTCGAATTTAATTTCCTAGCAGAGTTTCATTTATATTTTGGTGCTGTGTGGTTGTCATGAAAACCCTCCTCGCCCAGCTGATGACAAGGTGTGCTGCCATCTCCTGCTCCCGCTCCGCAGATCCCAGCTGGGAGCGGCTCCACCTCTGTCCCACGGTCTGCTGAGGATCACTGACCTGGAAGCATATGTGCAAAAAATAACATCTTTCCAGATCTTATCTGTTGGTATCTCAAAAGAGACTTCTCAGAGGAGAAAGGAGTTTTCCTCCCTCTAACACTGAGGACAAATCCATGCAGCAGAAGCCGGAGCTCCCTGCAGAGGGAGCAGGCTCTCCATCCCATCACAGCCAGGGATGTGAGTGGAAATCCTGCCTTTTAGAAAAGCCCAAGGCATCTACTATCGAACTTATGAGCAGACCCTTACCAGCTCTGTCAGGGCAGCTGGCTCTTTGCATGGGAATTAAGCAGAATTCCCAACTCGAGGCTCCAGGCTCCCTTACTCAACACCACCAGCACGGAGCATGCCTGCAGATGTGCCCTGTGACACACAAAACTGGGAAAGAACTTCCCCACATTGCTAATATTTTCTAGAATATTGGTCAAGTAGTGCTGGAATCAAGAGCACTGGGCCAAGGGACTTGATGGGGTCTGACTGTCTCATTGCCCCTCCACGGGTATCCTGCTCCAGCACGTGCTGGTTCCCTTGGATACCCACAAGAAAGGAGGAGGCTCCCTGAAGAGAGGTAGTTATTTCACCTCTCACACCTCTGGGCACCAGGAACTGGTCAGAATTACAGCGACTTCCCATCACTCTGAGGATACAGGAGAGGTTCACCTGTATCCTGCTTTCCCGAGCTCATGCTGCTTCGCTTCCAGGAAAAGGTGTGCCAGCGGCACCACCACTGATGCCAAGGGGGTGTCAAAAGGATTTATACCTTTTCAGCTGCCAAAGAGAAGGAA
Organism: Cephalopterus ornatus; assembly: GCA_013396775.1. Lineage (NCBI taxonomy): Eukaryota > Metazoa > Chordata > Aves > Passeriformes > Cotingidae > Cephalopterus > Cephalopterus ornatus. The sequence goes on from VZRE01002349.1 coordinate 135,238, forward strand.
CAGCCCTGTAAGGTGAGCCCAGCACACGCCTCACATGGGAGCACTGGCAGCCAGCGCCGCACAGGGAGCAGCTGGCACGGGGGGCACACGGGCACATGTCAGGACCCACTTTTAAACACCAAAGCAACTCCTCCAGAGGCTCCTGAGTAGCTCTTGAGGGTCTTCTCCCATCAGCCTAAACTTATCTGCTGCTCTGCAGTGCTTTAGGACCCTTCAAAGCAGCACTGCCTGCCTGTGCAGGATGTGTGACCGAATCACCGGGGTTATTGTAGCACTCAGCAGCTCTGGGGGTCCCTCTGAGTCCCAGGACACACCGGGAGGGACACAGGCCTTGCACCAAGCCTGAGCTTCAAGCAGGAGTGCACACAAGAGGAGGAGGAGGGACTCAGCATCCCCCAACCCCGAGCTGTGCCCCCTCTGCCTCCTCTCTGGATAACACGGAATGCTGGCAAAGCCAGTGCAGGGCAGAGGGGAAATGTAGCCTCTTCCCCTCAAATACTGCTCTCCCTACACTAGGTGCAGCTGGGCAGTGTATGCTAATAATTTGTCAAACACTGAGCTGGAATTGTGGATAAGAATCATGCTTTTTGTACAGAAAATTGAAAATGAAATAGTGCCTAAAACTGCAGCTATTACACAGCACATTATCTTGAAGGGCTTTGGTGTAATTTAGATAAAACACCATATCTCTGATTTCAGAAATGTCAACATCATTCTAAACGCACATGTGCTTCTTCACCGGCTTTCTGTGAAGATTTACAACTCCACAAGCCTCTCTCTCTCATTCTCTCCATTTTCTTTTTAAATTGGCAAATGAGTATTCCATCTTTCAAAATTCCAGGTACATTTTTACATGTGGGAAAAGTGCATGTTCAGAGATGCCCCTGAATGGCTCCATTATGGATCTCATCAGCTGTGACACAGTTCCCAAAATAAAATCTATGCATTTGGATGAAACAGAAAAAATGAATACCAGAGCAAGGATGAAATGCTTCACTTCCCTCCTTCGCCCCTGATATTCATGTCACACTTCATCCCTAGTGCTCTGTACTTTTTTCTTCAACCCTCCTTCAAAGAGGAAAACACCCAAATCGCAGTACAGAAAATTCCAGTTAAGCACACCAAACCCCTTTTTTGGTGGTCAGACACTGGCCCAGTTTGTCTGGAGAGGCTAAACAGTCTCCATCCTTGGACATATTCCAAAGCCAACCAGGCACAGTGCTGAGCTCCCTGCTCTGGGCATCCCATCCTGAGCAGAGATTGGAGCAGGTGATCTCCAGAGGCACCTGCCAACATCACCCACTGCGTGGATCATATTTCATCGTTAGTTCATAGCAAAATGGGTACAATTAACAGGAATTTTATCCATGTTTTGCGATCTCCAACCTCTGATCAGGTTCCAGGAGTGTCTTAGACCCCCTGCTAATTTTCCTCCTATGGTTTCCCACTGTTCTCCAGGGAGGGGCCGAAAACAGGGTGTTGGCACAAAATATGCCAGGGATGTTGCCTCCTGCAAATGCTGGAGAGCCGGGAGCGAGGGAGGAAGGATCAGGCACGGGGGCTTTGCTGCCGTGGCTGCTGGACTCCCAGCAGGGCCGGGTGTGCCTCTGGCTGCTGGTACCTGCATCAGCAGCTGGACAAAAGGAACGGGATTTTTCCCCCCGCACATTTACATTCTCGTTTAATCCTCCGCAGGCTCCTCGTGCCCTGCCCCGGGAGCTGGAGCACACCCCAGAGCCCACGCTCTGTGCAGGCCGGTGGTGGCAGCCATTCATCCTGAGTTCAATCCTGAGAGGGCAGGAGGGTGCAGGTCCACACCGTCTGGCTGTTTGCTGTCCCGAGCAAACACACCCACGCTCACCCAGAGCGCTCACCCGGGACTGCCGCCCTCAGCGGTGTGCTACACGAGTGAACAAAGGGGCTTCTAATTAGATTAGCACTGACCAAAAACGCAGAGTGAATGACCATTCTTCTTTTTTACAAAGCCGAACACTTTGTGAGACAAATGTCATCGTAATCTAAACCTTCAGCTTGCCTTCAGCAACTCCCCACTCTGAGCCTCGGCATCTCCCACTTCCCAGGAGCCGTGGGCAGCTCTGGGCACCAGCCACCTCCGCTCACCACTCCTGCACACACACATGGAACCAGCCTGGGGAACGTTCATAGGGATGCGAGTCTGCAGCTGCAATTCACAAGTTCATTACCAGTGTCGCTGCAAAGATCAGTTTTTTTTAATTGGAGCCCTAATTAGCAACGAATTCTCAATATTTTTCATTGAAATCCCAAAGCAGCTTTAGCACATTCTCTTTGTTCTCCTGAAAACGGGGAAGTGGAGAAGCTAGGGGAGGTAAAGACACAGCTGATGATATACCGGGGGGGTGTCTTCCCCTTCAGCCGTCCCTCCGCTTCAGTACATTTTGCAGCAATTTCCGTTATTATTTATGATTTGAAGAAATAAATATTTCCACAAAGAAATAACTATTTCCCTGAAGCAACATTAACTCCAAAAAGCCTCAGAGCACCGGCCTGGCTCATTACAGTGAGGATTTGAATGCGGCAGTGTGAAGTGGCAGAGTGGAATCTCTGCATCCTCTTGGAACTGGTGTTTTGGTTTCCCCTCACTGAAATTTGGCAATTGCTCTACAGCAAATGGACCCTGGGCAAATGGACTCGGCACTGGAAAGAGGAGTTTGGCTGTTGGACCATGCTGGTGTCGCTCCAAACCCAGAAATGTTTCAGGCTTTTGGCAAATCCTGAGATTTTTTTTTTTTCCAGAGGGATGGATAATCATCACATTGTTTCCACGGTCCTTCTACAAATTATTTTGATAATAAAGGACCTCCTGTGACATTAAGTACATTTTAATTACAACATGGTCTGTAATGCATATATCTAATTGCAAATAATTATTTTATCAAATTTTGTCTGCAGGCCTGTTAGATGCATCAGATATTATCTTCTGACTCAGTGGTACAGGTTAATTAAAATTTCTCTTTTAATATCGTTTCAAAGCTAACCACATAATTTCATCTGAACACCAGCTGTGTTGGTAAAAATTATTTTTTATAATTTTTTTGTCATGCTTGTCCATGGAGGAAAACCCGAGCCATTTCTGCAGGCTGTAATTACTGCACTGCTTTCTGCAGTTCCTTCATTTGCAAAGGAAGAAAAGAAGGAAGAATGTGTGTAACATCAGTGGCCAGCGGTGGCTTTGTGTGTTCCTGGTTCTTTTTGAAGGGGTTTTTGTTCTCTTTCTCATGTACAAAAGCATTTGAGATCTTCTCTTCAGAAGAAAAATCGAAGGTATCACACAGCCTGGTTTGTCAGAACGAACTGCACTCAGGGTTAAGACAATCCGAGTGGTCATCCTTGATGTTAACAAAGCCCAGCTTAAGGGCGATCCCAGCCAGCTCCTTCCTTCCAGTTTATTGTTCCTTCCAATGACAAAGAGCAAGGACAAGGCCAGAGAACAACGAAAATATGAGCATAATGTTGAGTCAAAGAGAGAGAGTTTAGGTTAAATATATGGCAATATAAAGCCGAGAAAGCCGGGAGAGGACAGGAGAACGGAGACTCTCATTTCAGGTGGGAGAACACTTCATCTGTAACTTGCAGGAACAAATGACCCTGACTGCACCCTCTGTGCATCACTTCCTGGGAGCAGAGGTGTTTCTGTCAGCCTGTCACCATCTCGCTGCTGTTTCAGACCCTGCCTGTGCGTTCAGAGCCAGCTCCAGGGCCGGCGGAGGGGCAAGGGCCGGCAGGGACAGGGTTAAGGCGTGTCCCCGAGGAGGGGAGCAGAGGCTCTGAAGCTCCACGCCGCCGGGCCAGAGGTGAGCGCTGCCAGGAGGAAATTGCTGCAGCTCCACCGAGATCACGAGCGACCTTTCCTCTTGGAGAGGGGTGAAGTAAACAACACTTATCTGGGATTTAGTGCAGTTGAGACAAGCAGCACTTTATCTCTGTTCCGCGGCACACGGAGCAGGGAGGCAGAGGGATGATTTTCCTGCTTTTATGGTGTGAGCAATCTCTGCTTTCTTAGCCTGCTCTCAAGTTGAGCTGTAACACCTCCTCGTGGAAAGATCTCGGCCAGGGCAGCAGGTTACGGGCTTGCACAACGTGCCATAAACCTCCTCATGCAGTTCAGCCTTTCGCAAGTGTAGTCTGAGCTCTCCTTCGTGGGTTGATATTTTTACTCCATGAAATTTCCACATCCTCTATGCCGTTTCCTTTTAGAAGGTATCATGGGACATGCAATCCCTGATCTTTCTATTTTGGATTTTTTTTCCATCCACAGACATAAATCCTTCTCTTTCCCTCTACACACAGTTTCAGATTCCAGCAGAAGGAGAACTGATGGAGGTTTTTTTGACAGTGCATTTTTTCTGTCTATCATTTTTACTATATGAATGATACCTGAATAACTTATATGCTGCAACGGGTAGAAATTTTCCACCAGAAATAGCCTAAATAGCCCAGTAGCCAGAAGATCTGTTCCCCTTTACTGCCAGAGCAAGAACTTCTGGAAGCCCAGCTCCCAAATACAGCTGTGCTTAGGGACACGCACCTTAGGCATGGGTTATTTCAGCACTGTCACCCACACTCTGCCATCCTGCAGTCCCCTGAGAGCTGTGTCCCATCTGCTTTTCCTGAAGTCAATATTCAACTCCTACAAGTAAGTATTAACTCCCCCTAAATAATTAACTGTTTTCTGGGAAGCTGCCGGGCTGCGGGACTCAGCCGAGCAGCCAGCACGTGTCTTCAGGAGACACGCAGACACTGTGCCCCTTTGGACTGCTCTTCTCCACCCCTGGATAAGCTGGATAACTGGTCACAGCCCCTCCGAAGGCTGAAACACTCCACAGTCCCTGAGCACCCTCCAGGTGCTGAGTGGGAGTCCCCAGGGGAGACCCTCAGTGAGCATTAAATGGACGAGGCACCTCTGTTTCCATAAACTCAGCGAAGCTCCAAACCTTCGCAGAAGTTGATCCACAGAGAGCCGTCTGCAGGATCCAGACTTGGGAAAAGTCAGGCATGTAGCAGGAATTCAGCACTAATCGTACAGTTCTTAGCCCGAAGCAGAGCTTTGCAGGAACAGGGATCCATGCCTGTGTGCCCTTTAGGAACACTTAGGAAAATAAAACTACCAAACTCAGAGCCCAGAGGGAAAAGTCTTTTCCACACGTCATATCAGCACAGAGAGGGCAGAGCCTTGTTTCCCTAAGCTGGCACAGCACCAAAGCCCTGCCAAGCACCTGCATCTAAGCCAGGAAGCACCAAGTGAGCTGATTCCAATGCAGGAATAAGGAGCTCGTGTGCCTTAATGCATGGGTTGGACCAAGGATATGCAAGAGGACACAAAAAGCAACTTTCTAAATACAATTTGAAGCACTTGGTTTGAAGGACAAAACATCAGTACCAGCATCCTACGCTAAGGAAATCATTCTCTCACCTGCAGGTTATTTAGGAGGCAAGTCTCCTGTATTTACTTTTCCCCTGCCCTTTTTCCTGGGCTCAGTATGAAGTGTTACATTGACCCAAGTAAGCGGAGAAGTTCCGTAATATAATCTGCGCCATTAAAATTTCAGGCTGCCCAGGAAAAGCAACCCTGCCTGTTCATCAGGTCCAGTGAAATTCGTGTGGCCGGTGTCACCTTTCCACAAACTCGGCAGCAAGAAGCACTTGCCTCCCCCGCCAGCCCTCACTGAGGCAGGGAAGGAAACAGGGCAGCGATTCCTCCCTCCTGTGAGTGAGGAGCTGAATGCACTATGGGCACAGGAATGGGCCAGCTCCTGCTTCTCCTGGCCCGTCAAAGGACGTGGTGACAGCAATGAGGCACATGCTGGCTTTGTTACTGTCACTGGGGCTGTGACCCACGCATCCTGTTACACGCCGTGCTAACTCACGGCCCTCTGACCAGTGAAACGGGATTTGTGTCATCCCTCTGGTGGGAGACTTGGAAAGTAACCATGTCTTCAGGATGATGACAAGCAAACAAACCCCTGAGAGCCACAGCTCCTGCTCCCCTGCCCCGTGCATCCCTGCCAGGCTCCTGGGTGGCACACCGAGCACTGGTGGCAGGGCCCAGCTGCAGTGGGGCAATGCCTGCTGTGGGATCATGACTCACTCCCTGAAGGACCAGGCTGCTTCCCAGAGGGGAGGAAGGAAAGGCCTGAGCCATGCAGTTCAGCGATAGCGTGCCGGCCTGTGGCACAAACACAGATTAATAATTCAGGCTATTCTATTTCGGACCGGGCATGTGCTGCCCCTCACCTGCACTGCTGAAGGCACTGGGTGCCCGAAATAGAAACTCCTCCATGAGCACAAGGAGCCCAGCCAGGAGGGCTGTGCCAGGGGCACTGCAGGGACAGCCTTTGCAAGGTCAGCACTTTCCCTTCTGTCAGCGGAGTCTTGGCTGTGCCACGGCTCCCCAGAAACCTCCCCCAGACTGATGGGATGCTGGGCCTCCCCCCGTGCAGCCAGCAGCAGTCGGGTCTGCCCACCACGTTATCCGAGCACACACCCAGGCAGGCTCCCGCACAGGGAGTGATTTCCTAAGGAATGCCCCATCCACGCCCTGCCGTGCCTGTGCCCATACGGACAGCTCGCTCAGGACATCCCACCGTGCTGTGACCTTCAGCAACGCAGTTCTGCCACACGTCCTCCTAAGAGACTGCTTTATATAGCCTTTACCTCAGATCCTGAGAGCTGAATGACCCAATCTCTTTCAGGAAATTATTCTACCTTAAGCACCGACTTCTGGAAATGCATCATCTGACTTTCTGGGAAATTGCAGATGTTATATTGTCAGAAAACACAAGTCACAGGATTTTACAAGTGGTTCTCCTGCACAGGCTGAGATCACTGATGCAGGTTTACTGGCACTTCTGGGTTGTGTTATGCTACATCATCTCCCAAGTGAATAATTTGAAAATTTTGATTATGTTTGAACTAATAAATTCTATGCCAGTTACATATAACTCTGAGTTCCTACAGGTACATATTAATTTGGATATATGTGCCTACTTAAAACTCTGAGGGATACCATTCCATGGCTTTGCACCTTGCTGCTAAGCTGACTGGTCACTTCCAGCTGGATATCACAACCTGCTGGCTCCCCAGTGCCAGCCCTCCAGAAGGGAATGTCCTGCCCCACAGGGAATTACCTCCCACCACCTACAGCAGCACTTTCTCACCTTGCAGCTCATGGGCACATGAGAACAGAGATAAATCACCTTAATTCCGTGGTGAAAGCACAAATCAATAACCTCCAACCACTCCAATTACACCAATGTTAAACGATGCTGATTCCCCCACGTGACCCCTTTTCCCAGGACCTAACGGGGAGAGCATGGACTCTTCTGGAGCACCACGATTCCAGCCATGGAATTCTTCTTCTGTGGAGCTTTCCACAAGGAGAATTTCTGGCAACATTTAAAGCACCAAGCAACCAAAGCTGTGCAGTTTGGTGCTCAGCACCACAATGCTTCCCTGCTTATCACAGAAGTTATCAGACACCAGAGCAGCTGTATAACCACAATTCCTTTATCTGCAAGGGTTCCTTTTTTAACAAAGCGGAAAAAGACAAAAACATGGAACAATCAGAAACCACCAGGAGAGACAAACTGAAAGTCACTGGTTTCATAAGTCAATTAAAATAAAAGGGAAGGCAAAAAAAAAAAAAAGAAAGAAGAAACAAGAGGAAGCCAAGATTTTAGCCATGTGCTCCCTCAGCCAACTGCAAAAATGGATTCATGGCAATGGAAGATGAAAGCTGGACTGGCCCAATTCGCTCCTCTCAGGAAGTTGCAGATGCTCAAATTGCAGCACATGACCCAAAATTTTAGACAATTGCAGCAGATTTATAACTCTTCTAGAATGACACATTGTGTAATGGTGTGATGGGAAGAATATGCAATAGGAATTACTGTAAGCCTGGATCGGGCTCCAAGATAAGGGACTACGGGGCAGCAGTGAATTTTCTGTGTCTGACTCCAAGGCCATGTGCTCCATCTTTTTTGTGCAAGAAAAAGAATTAATTTCTTATTTTTCTTTTTAAATGCCGTGCATCAGCACCGTCCATCTTCCTGACTGCAGGAAGTGCATTCTCTAGAGTAGAAGGAATACCACAAGGTTTGATGACAGTGCCAGCCTTTGCTGGGACTGTCCCTTCTCCAGTGGGACCTGTTTAGGACTTGTTGACCTGTTGCTTTGGTGACCCCAGGCCTTTGCAGCAGAAATGGTCCCTGAGAGGGCTCAGAGGAAGCGAGATGTGGCAGTGATGTATTTTCTGTTCCTAACATTACTATTTCTTGGGACATTTTATTACTCTACAATGATTCATGGCCGAAAAATAATTTCTACATGACGTGCAAATTGATTCTTGAAAAATTTTGCTAAAGACTAAGTATACGCGCAAGTTATTTCTCTGAGACACGCTGTTTTCTTTTTTAGGACCACGGAACCCGCCTTGGAGCTTACTAAAATTTACTTTTTTTTTTTTTTTTTTTTTTTNTTTTTTTTTTTTTTTTTTACACAGGACTTTTACTGAGAGGATCTAAAGACCTTTAAGTGAAACCCTGCCGGCTCCTAATTCTGGAGTGGATCATGTTTTGTTGTATAACCATGAACTTTCTGCGTCACGGGAATAAAGAGGGTAAATATTTGCATATTTATAGTGCAAGCAGTTATACGAAACCTGAGGGTTTTCCTGTGGAGAGCCGGACCGGATGAAGAGATCCAGCGGGAAGAAATCGCTCGCTGTGAGGGAGGTGAGGCCCTGGCAGGGGTTGCCCAGAGCAGCTGTGGCTGCCCCATCCCTGGGAGCGTCCAGGGCCAGGTTGGACGGGGCTCGGAGCAGCCTGGGCTGGCGGAGGGAGAACGGCCCCAGAAGGGCTTTA
>VZRE01002349.1:145571-250525 GCA_013396775.1 Cephalopterus ornatus
CCCACGGCGGCACTGCCCGGGCAGCCGCGGCCTTGCGGGGGGCACTTGCTGAGGGGACAGAGCGCTGGGCACAGCCGGCCTCGTGGCCCGGGGCTGGCTCATCTTTTGAGCGGCAGCAAGTGCAAGTTCGACGTGCCCGGCCTGTGGGTGTTTGAGCTCGGGACCTGCGCTCCCAAGCGGGGCAGCTGGGAGGGCTCCCGTGCCAGGCCCTCAGCACCTGCAGACCCCGTGGGCAGTGCTGCCCCTTGGCTGTGTGAGCGCAGGGGGAGTGACTGCCCCGGGTGTGAATTTCTCCGGTTCCATGGGTGTGAAGTGTCCGTGGTTGGGAATCGGGAGGTTAGTTTCATGGTGATTTCCCTCTGGGAACTACACATGCAAGCTTCAGAAGGTGTGTGAAATGCTTTGTTTGTTTGGGAAGTGTTTGGTTCGATGGCACCGTGAATGGAAGTGCCTGGAGGCGGGAGTTTGAAAAGCCAGGAGAAGGTGCTGGCATTGCCGTTCGTCTTTTAACTGTGGGTGTCCAATTGCTCATGTGCTGTGTGAACTATATTAAAATAATGTCCATTTTATTGCAAAATAATTGTGAGAAGTTCTTTAAGGGTTTTATAGAGTGTTTTGTGAAACTGTCCTGAGAAGGATCATGACCTGAGACTGTGGTGTGAGCTTGGGACTGTACATTTTTTCCTTCTCCATCAGCCTCAATGAAATAAATAGACTTGAATAACTAAGAAATAGAGCAGCTTTTTTGTTCGTGTGCCCCTTTCAGCCTCTCAACAAGACCCTACTGGTTTAAGCTGCAATGCTGGCCTTGCTCTGGCTCTTGGTAGTGCTGGGTTTTGTGTGACCCCTCGGGATCCTGGGACAGACCTAGTGGGGGAACAAATGGAAAACCATGCCCTTTAGCGTGCCAGAATTCATTTCTGTCCCAAAGCAGATGGTGCAGGAGGTGGTGCTGCCTGGTGGTTTTCTGTCAGGATCCTTATTACCCAGTTGGCAAGGGGAGAAACACGCGCGTCGCTCTCGGGAAGTGACATCTTTCCTTTCAAGTGGCTGCTGTGTTTGGAGGTAGTGACTTGATTTCTTGGATGAAACTTTGGCTTAAAGTGAAGGTTGTTCCCAGTGCCAGAGGGCTGACTGGGGGCCGTAGTGTGGCAGCTGCCTGGCTGCTTGGGGCTGTGTGTCAGGGCAGGCACTGTGTCCGAGCGGCTCTGGGGATGCTTCCGGGATCTCTGCTTTTGGGAACAGCAATGGAACGTTGGAGATAGTACAGGAGGGGCATTTTGAAGATGATATCTTCATGGATATTGTGTATTTTTTATGGTACTGGTTAGCACAGGCAATTAAGCAACACATGGGAAGGACCTTTCCGGTATTTAAGGAAAACAAAGCTTTTGGATAAAGGCTCAAAAATAGTTGGATTTTTTTTTTCCTTCTTCCCAGATGCATCTCTCCTTGTGCTGGCCAGGATAGGAATGTGTGTCTGTTCCTCCCGCCCTGGGTGTTTCACTCCCTGTCACCAGGTGCTTCTCTCAAGCCATAGGGGCACATGTTCTCCAAATAGCTGCTCCTGGTCTTGTGTTTCCTTAGGAGATGCCAACTCCTCTTCCTTTGTTAGTTTTAAATCACAGGAATTAAATTGTAAACAAAATGACAGTTACGCATCTGTGATCTCAGTGATGCAGGAGGATAAAGATCAGAGAGAAGATAATAATAGGAGAGGAATGAGGTAAAGGAATATGTATTTCCATAAATAAGGGCTCATGTGAGCTCTGGATTGCTTCAGTCCCTTAGTGCCATTTGTGTAAGTTTGTGCAGTGTCCAAACTGAAAGAAAAGGTTCCCTTTAAGTTTGTGTTGCTTACAACATCTCTTAGGGCTCAAATGCCCTTTAGGATCCAAATTCCTGATCTGTGGGGTGCCCTCCCTGCGTGGCAGGACAGAACACTGCCCAGAATAAGTGGGTGTTCATTTGTGTTGGGGAAATGACCAGAACATTTCCGTTATTGTTTTATTGCTATGGAGATGTATTTATGTGCAGAACTTCGTGAAGTCAGTAGGAACTTTTTTTTCCAAATATAGTTTGTGGAAGTGTCAGTAGTGTGGCTTTTTTTTTTTTTTACAGTAGACTTAAAAAACAATGGACTGATAAGCAGCAGTGGGGAGATGTACAGGTTCGGCTCTTCCCCACTGACTGGCCATAAATGAAACTTCTGCAGTTTCCCAGAGTGGTTTCTGTGGGACTTTTGTGTAGTATAAAGATTAATCACTGTTCTTCAATACTTTTTCTGTGGCTTTTCTTGGGTAAAAACACTCTCTTTTTTATTGAAACATCTTCTGCAGTAGTGTTTTCTCCTCAGGCACAGCTGAAATACTTAGGTGTGATGAGTACTACTGCTGACAGATGTGGGATGCTGCCATGTCCAGTGCTTTCATCCTTTTCTCTGTTGAGCAGTGGGCAAATATATGGGAGACCTGTTACGGCTGCACACAGACTTCAGGTTAAATATGAACTTTGTTAGGTTACCAAGTGCAGTCCTTAGTCTTTGTCTTTACAAAATGCCAATTAGGAAAAACTGTTTTTCATGGAACTCGGTCCATCCAAAATGGGATAATAAGGAAGAATAGTGGGGTTTCAGTTCTGCCACTGCTTGGTCTCGCTGCTCTGTGCAGCTGGAGTAATACCAGCTCAGGGGAAATTTTCATTTAGAGACATTCCAAAGGGAAATGTGTCTGGGCTTCTCGCTGGTGTTGCTCCAGAGAGCTCATGTGAAATTTGGAGTGTTGACATTATTTTGGAAATTGTTCTAATCGCAGGGGTGTTCCAGTAACAGTCTGTTTCCATGCTGACATGCTTTTTCTGAAGATAAGTAAAAATTGTGCGTTATTTCTGGGGTGAGGCTGGTAGTAAAAGTTTATCATTAACCAGGGTATGACTGTGAAGTTCTCTTCATCTCCTTTAATTTTTCAAGTACTTGAGGATTGAGTGAGCTTTGTATAAATAGTATAAAGTCAAGTGACTTTGGAAATGCAAGGAACCAAGGGAGGATTTCTATCAAGTGCCTGTGATAATGTTTGTAGTTAACAGGAAAATAAAAGATAAGCTCATGTGCTAAGGAGAGACTTACTGTCCCCCATGGACTTTTTTTTGTAAGAGGGAGAGCAGTGAGGGCTTGGCAATAAACTCAGGCTCTTATTAAATGGTACCTGAGTAGTTTATTTCCCTAAATTTTAGATTAAGAGTTCAAACAAGTCAGGGTGACTGGGAGGCATCCAGTGAGCCAATCTTGTCATGTTTATATGGAAGAAATAGGATGTGACCCTCATGGATGTCTCACTGTTGCCTGGATTTCGCTGCCAAAGCTACATCCAGGTGTTAATCAGAAGCCTGAGCCTGTGGATCGCCTGTCCTTGTGTGGGAATGGGGTGAATTGCAAGGGTTTGGAAAGCTGCTGTGGATCTGGTGGTTGCTGCTGTGGGCCAGCTGGCCGGAGGTGTCAGCGCTCAGAGCCTGCTTGCAGCTGGAGTAACCTGAGCCGTTTGGGAGCAAACAGAAAAGTAATCCCGAGCACCTGCAGCTCAGCCCCAGCACTGCTGCCTCACTTCCTTGGCTGCTCCGAGGTACTCATCCACTCGATGGCATTTCCCCAAAGTCAGCATTCTGGCTTATTATCTCAAATGATAAATGGCCCAGGAAACTTTCCCTCATGTTTTCCATTTGAAAAACAGGAACGAGCTGTATCCTGCTACAAGTTAAACATATCTGTAAGAAAAGGCTGTGGTTGTAGGGATGCAGCTCCCATCAGACTCACCCCTGAGTCACCACTGAGGTGCCACATTTAGAGAAAAGGAGAATTTACTTTTTTGGTAAGGCAGTTCCTTTCTCCCCCTTTCACAATTCACAGGGAAAGTTTCCTTTTTGTGTAGATTTTAATGACCTCATTCCTTCATATGAAATGCCTGTAAATGAAGGCCTTGTTTTCCCCTGGAGTTGTGTTTAACAGAACGCATTCATGGACAGGAATAATTGCACTTAGCTTGCAAATTTGAGAGCAGTAGTTTGTAGGAAACAAATATCATGGTAAAGAGTTTCCCTGCACTAACTGTTTCCAAAGTATAAGCAGCCAAGCAAAGCCTTACTGCAGGAAAGGTATTAATTTAAACAAAAATCAAACTGTCCAAAGGCTAAAGTCGTTCTTTCTTCTGTAGTCGTGGGATATTGTTGGGACTTGTTGCTGCAATCAGCTTTATTTTGGTTAGTGAATGGGTTTCTTGTGGGGTGAAGCTTCAGTGAGGGGATGTGTTGTTAATAACGACTGTCCTTCGTCCTCTTAATTCTGGGTGGAATTGTCTAACTTTTCTGGACCAAATCAATTGCAGTAAAGAGCAAATGGGTGAAGCTGATGTGTTTGGCAAGTGCCAGGTTAAGAAAACATCACACTTTTATCTTCTTAAAAAGTAAACTTAGTCCAAATTTTAGATGTGAGTTAAGGCTTCGGAAAGTGATGCATGCCTGGGTTGCCATTACTTGAAAAAAAGAATTAGAAATATGCTGTTTTCTGAGTTGAGCTGTTTGCCAGGTACATTTAAGAACTGGATTTGCATCCAGAAATCTTTGCTGGTGTTTGTTTCCTCCAGCAGTGCCTGCTTGTTTCAGTGGTACAGAAGCTGGTTGGTTACATGGTTGAGACTTGCCTCATTTTTCTTATTTTATTTTCTTTGATGGAAAGCAAATGAGCCAAAGACCCACAGCAGACTTTCATAAATTCAGTGAAAATGGACATTTCCCTGTTTTACTGGGAAGGATGGAAACATCATTTCATTCTCTAATGCTAAATTTGCAGAAAAACAAAAATTTTCAGCATTCGGCTCTTGTATAATAACTCTGTTTTGTCCTTTTTTCAGATATTGTGGATGGAAGTGACCTGAAGCAATTTTTTGACAATAATTATTCTCAAATTTATTTTATATTCTATGAAAACTTCATAACACTGGAAAATAGCTTGAAACAAAAAGGTAAGTTGTAGAGTTTTGCCAGTAGGTGTTGGTTGGGGGTTCCCCATGTGTTCTGCAAAGCAATTCCCTTAGGGGCTGTCCAGTGGTTATCTGTATTTGCATTCAATAGTTTCATGCAGCACAGTGTTAGTGTTAATCACTTTAATTCATGACAGCAGGAGAGACGAGCATGGAAACTCGCTCTCTGAAGTGTCAGCAGCTGATAAGATTTCTGAGTTCATTTTCATGGCTAAGTGTCATTTCAGCACAGAGCTCAGTTCCTGTGCTTTTACACATGTGTCCTCTCACCTTCTTGTGGGGTCCTGCAGCTCAGGCTGTTCAGGTGAGACGTGGTCAGAGCACAGAGAGGCACCACACTTTGGACATGTCTTGCACTTGGGATATGGGATAAAGATGAAAAATAAACTGTGCGACACCTGTGATTCAGCTGAACAACAACAGCCTGATTCTGCTGTCTCACACCATGTATTTATGGCAAACAATATTGGTTTGTGTCTTACAGGGAATAAATCACAAAGGGAGGAGCTGGACTCCATCCTCTTTCTTTTTGAAGTAAGTTTTCCATACCATGAAGCAAATTTGTATTTTAAATCTCATTGTCATTCTGTGTTTACTTAGAGCTATGCAGTGAGGGGTGAAACCAGGTGTCAGTCACAGGAGAAAGACAGAACAGAGCTGGGGAGGGCGTTCAGCTTTCAGATACAACAGCCATGTTATCATGCACTGAGAATGTGGGTTAAATGAATATGCAGAGTTAAGATGTTTTATCAAAGTGGCTTGGAAATCCTGCAGTAACACGTCTGCCCTGAGGAGCTAGGGCTGAAAATGAGCTGGGGTTTTCAGGATCATTTGGGGAGCACGTGATCAGTGGTTCCATAGCCTCTGTTAGGCTAAAGCTTTCAAAATAGTCTGTTTCTGCTGTTCTTTGAAGGTTTTGCTTCTGTGTTTTGTGGAGGGGCAGTTCAAAACAGCAGCACTGTTTCCCTCCACTGTGTCAGTGTGAAGTTCAGTGTTGTGTTTTTTTGAATGTGTCACAGCAGGAGTCTGGGCCCAGCTCCTCTCACATGAAGGCATCTGTTACGGTTACAGTGTTTGGTCTCGCAGCACAAGGGAAAGAAGAGGATAGGAGTTGTCAGCTACTGCACATCAGTTTAGTCTGAGCGTGTGAAATACTAATTTGTTAAACTTCTTTAGTTCAGTGGAGCATCCTTCACTTCCAGCAGCAAGTCCTTCCCAGCACCAGCCATCAGAGCATGGGCAGTGTCTGGAGAGGAAGTGTTACCTGGTTAACTTCTGCATAATCAAATTAAGATTGTTTTAATTAAAAGAAGAATAGTCTGGGATAGATCATTTCCCAAGGTACCTCTTTAATTAGTTATTACCTAAGTATATTTTGGATGTGAAATATCCATAAAATATCACTGGACCAGATGAAAGCCTAGCATATAAAAACATTCTTGTAATGCACACTGAAATTCTTAGCATAAGCTCTGCCAGTCTCCGTACTCAGAAAGTAGTGGCACTTTTAGATATTATTTTTTAACAGTTAATTAGGAAAATAATTGGCCAGATTTCTTTCTTAAGGTTAAACACACATCTTCTGTTGATTTCTCTCTATTTCTGTTTTCTTTATTTCTTTCTCTTTGTTACTGCAGCTACTAACTTTTTCTTTGCATGTTGCATCATAGAAATGCCACCTTTGTTTATATTTTGGGGTATTTTTCGGTAGGGGTGGTAGGAAAGAAGCCCTCAAGCTTTCAGTGGGACTCTAGAAAAGGAAGTCAAAATAAAAGTTAATTGTTCTCAACTCTTCTCACTGCCAAGCCCCTTAGAAGTATGTGGTTTCATGGTTTTGCATTAATGAGTAGTTTGTAGTTGGAATGGTGTTTATATTGATAGCAAAAATGATGCTGTTTAGTGTAATGTGCCTGTAATGGGAAAAATGGCTGTGAAAGTGATGACCTGAAATCCTGGGGTTTTGTGGTCTGGGATTCTCACTTTGATGCAGCCAGTTCTCATCTCCCTTTCCTTCTTCTCCCTCCCTTCTCCCCTGTAACCATGAGACTGAAATCTGAACTGTGCTTTCTGCTCCTTACACCACTATGAGTCTGCTTTAGGGTTTTGCCAGGGCAGTGTCAAAGAGCATGAACTCAGAAGTCTGCCAGGTCGGTGTTTGGGGCAGGAGAAACTCTTCCTGCTCCTCCCCCCAGCCCAGCAGGGAAGGTGTCCCCACTGGCAGCAAGGGCACCGACAGGGCTGTGCCCGTTAGTGGCAGCTCATCAGTACCCTTACGCTGGGGCCTTTCACAGGGAGTGACGTTTCTGTGGCCCTGTCACCGAGTGGGAAATAGCTCATGCTTGCTCACCTGGTGGGAGGGAATAGCTGCATTCCTGGGGCTGGTAACCCAAAGCTGCGTCTGAACTGTTTGCAGTCCCAGTGGGGGAGAGTTGTGTTCCAGCCGGGTCTTGGACAGCTCTGGGGAACAGGAATTGGTTTAAGGTATTTGTGTGGAATTTGGGGTGACCCTCTCCATGGTGGGGATCTGCTGGAGTGACCGTGCGGTCGTGTGAACTGAGACTGGGTAAGGTGTGCATGGAGAACAGCCAGCGGAGGCTGGAGCACGGACCAAGAACCCATCAGCCTCAACACAGGACAGGCAAAAGGAAATGCCAAGTGATGAAACATTCACACTGAGCCAGAGGAAACAAAACTAATTGATTGTTAAGCTTTCCATATTTAATGTGATGTCAGTGTGAGCTGGGGGATGCTGCATTTTTTTCTAATTAGCTAAATAGGTAACTACTTAGGATTAACAAATCCAGAGTGCAGGTGCTGAGTGTTAACAGCTTAAAAATCAATAAAAATATTTATGAGGGGATTGACTTTGCCGCTCCTGGCGGTTTGGTGGGATCGTGCTGCTGTTGTGGAGTGACACCTAGTGTGTGTATTGGGCAACAGAGGCCTTTCCTCTGCCAGCTGACTTAGCTCGGCTGTAATTTATGTAAATTATGGATCTTTTAATTTTACACATCAGCTACAGAGCTTGGCCACTCAGCAACAAGATCAAACAATTGTTATTTAAAGAAGAAACGTCAATCAGAAGAGAGGAATGTGAAGGGTTAATGGTTCATTTTGGAAAGTGCTTTTTTGCAATTAATATCACAAAATTCTAACTCTGTATTCTCTAAGGTGTTTTGGCCTTGTCTTTTTCCAGATAGGTATTTGTGAAATGATACAGCAGCTGTACTGTGTTATTTTGCCTTGTTTCAGCTAGAAGCCCGAAAATATGTGAACAACAACTTGCTTGTTCTCTGCTGAGGTTTGGCTCTCTCCAGATTTGCAGTGTATTTGCAGAACAGGTTCCTGTTGTTCCTTGTGTCCCTGTTCTCAGGTTTGAGGGCAGCTCTGAGCCCGGGGTGTCACAGACCTCACAGAAGGTGCACTACACTTACGTGCATTATCTGGGTCCCAGTACAGTGTTACGTCATCATCTGGTTGTGAAAGCTTGGATTCATTTTTTTTTATAATGTATTTTTTTCTTGCAGCGTCAGGTACTGATTCCTCTGACACTGCATTTGTTTTATCTCTAATGAAGTAAAAGCAGACTGATGGCTTTGATGTAATACATAGATCAATTTCTTCCCATTCTCTGTAATTTTGCTTTATTAGTGAGGAACAGCCACATCATACCTATTGTGCTGATGGGGTCATAAAATTCATCCCATGGATTTAAAACATTCACTGGACGAAGTGTTTTATTCTCAGAATTTTTCAGATAATCTTTCTACTGTAGAAGAGCTTCCTGAAGCCACTTCTGGAAGTGGCTGCTGTTGCTGGAGGTGTTTCAGGTCCTGTCAACATAGTTCAGGTGTCACTGTAGGTTTGGGGACAGCTGAGGAGATGGGCTGGGTGCTCCCACCTCCCAGGGGTGATGTTTGCTGGAAGCCTCTCAGCTTGGATTCTTCTGCTTGTTTGTTTTTTACCGGTGCACAGTAACAAAACATAAAGAGCCCTCATGTTTCACACTGCACCGACACACCCTGGGCATAGACACACTGCTTTGTTAGCCCCCCTAGTAATGCTCCTAACTAGAGCTGTTAGATTATACAACTCTGGTTCGTTCTGGAGTAAGGCTGCTGTGGATATTTTAAATACCAAATTCTCCCAGCACCTTACAGGTGTCCTTTGTGGAGACTGCTCTAGGAATCAGCAGTATTGATGAAGCAGTTTAAAACAAATCTCCAAACCACTCGTCGTTTTTAGCAGGTCATTTTCAATTTCATGAAAACCTGCAGCAGTGAACCTTGGAGTACTTTTGGATTCCTAACTCTTTTAAAAGACTTCAGTACTGTGTTGGTATTTTTTATGAATGTGCAAAAGGACACTCTTTTATATTTGTTGCATCATCTTAGGGTGGTTTGCTTGTCTTAGGATGTCGTTCCTAATTGCTTGCTACCTTTTGAACAAAAGTGAGTATAATTGAATCCTGAGGAATTAAATTGTGTATTGAAACTGGCCAATGGTAAAAAAAAAATACTTGCAAAATTCTTCACAGGGAATAATCAAGTTGTTGAGTTCCTGTTGCCACAGGTCCTGATTTCTCATTTTTTGGGGTTGCCCCTGTTATTTAACTTTCTTGTTGCTGTTTGCATTTCCCTCGCGTCTGTACAGCTCAGTATCCTAATTTCCCCACCTGTGGGTTATCTGACATTTGAAATCAAGTCACCATTAAGAGTCAGAGCTTAAAGTGCAGAGTTGCAGCTTTAAATGCAGGCTGCAGGTTCCTTTTCAGCCTTGCAGTGGGTTCCTGTGGAATTCCCAGCTGGGATTCCCAGTTGCACTGTTCAGCCTCTAGTGTTTCACACAGACTTGCCTGGCTGACTGTCAAGCTCACCAGAGTAAAAAAGGGGCTTTTTGTTAATAGGATGAAAGTGCTTAGAGCTCTTCTTTTCTACACATAGAAAACTACTTTTTTAACCATTTGCAGTTCATTCTGCCATTGTTCTGATTTCATTTGTTCTTAATAAATATTCTTGTTATTCTTGCAGCATTCCGTGGTAAATTCTATGTTTGCTATGTTTGACTTCAGAGATCTTACTGTGTCTGGTTATGCCTGGGGCAGTAGTAAGTGCCCTGTGTGCTTTGGGCAGACATCTTCCCTCAGCAAATGACTGTAAATAATTGATTAATGCAGTAAATGGAGGATCCCTTCATTTGAACTGAGCTGCTGCAGGCACAGTGACTCCATTGGGCTCTTGGCTAACCTGAGCCGGTGAACAGGAGCTGCAGGTTTCGGTAGTTAAACACTGTCACTGCCTCCAGGTTGGGTCAGCCAGGGCCCCTTCGGGGGGCTGTTGTTACTGAGACCCGGTTCAGAGCAGCTCTGGCAGCAGCACGGCTGTGCTGCTTGTCTCACCCTGGCAGTGGAGCTGGGAAAGATCCTGGCTCTGGGGATCTCGTGGGTAAGGTTTGGTCCCAGCTCTCCCTGTGTTGGGGCAGCACTCAGCGATAGCCACAAAGCTGCCAGTCATGGTATCATTCAGCAACGGGGGCAAAAAGAAAAGACTTTTTATAAGAAATTGCAGTACTGGTGAAGTCGGAGCAAGTCTGTTGAAATACAAACCTTGGTGGGTTTTATTCTACTGTGATAAAAGAGAGAGATCCAGCTTTCAAAAAGCAGCATCCTGTGTAAACTAAGATTTAAACTTAACATTATTCCTAGTCATGCAGGAAGTCCAAACGAAAAAGAACTATGGATAATCAGTTAAAAGAACTGACAGATACCCTGATGTGTTGATCAGTAGTAATACCTAATTTCTATTTCAAGTGTGCTATAATGGATTACCATATAGATGCAGCAAAGCACTAAGCATTAAATAGATCTATGTGTTTTCTGAAAAAGCAATATTATTTCGCACTGTGGGGTTTCTTAAAACATTTCTTATTAGTGTACTGTGAAACTAGGAACGAGATGTCAATAGCCAGCTCGGATTCACAGCGGTGTGGATGGCAGCCTAGGCTGGAGGGGAAGAAACCATCATTTGTTTCATGGGAATAGCAATAGGTGATTTTTAGAACACCAGGGTGGGGAGGGTGTAGAAAATGTTGTTGGAAATGGGAAGTTGCAGTGGGAACAACAGGAGCTTGTTTGTGATTTGTGCTGTCTCGTGTCGCACTCTAACCCCATCAGTGTGGGGACCCTAGTGCTCACAGGCAAAAATCACCAGTTCAGAGTTGTGCTGGCTGGGACTGGGGGTTGACTTGGAACCTTCAGTAACTTGTGTTTGAAGGTGTGGATTTGAACCATGGTAACAGATGTTGGCATTGCAGGAACAAATGTGGACTCTGAGTTTGTATTTATATATTATTTATACTGACTGTGCTCTGCAGCAGAGCTGTGCTGTCTGCAGTGGGGAGCTGGGACCATGCAGGTGATTAATCACATCTTCGCATTTTTTCAAAATACATGTATTTATTTCTGGTTTTGAGATGATGATAAGGAGAACTCATGGGAAATAACTTAAATGTCTTAAGTTTTTGCCATAGGGAAAGACTGGGATATGGAAGCTTTCCTCACATGGGAGCTTCTGTGCTATTGATTTCAACCCTTGAATTGTTTTGATTCAGTCACCTGACAAGGGTGTTGGATTCTGGGTTTTGTAAAGCAAAAGGAACAATAAGGGTGTTGTTTTTTGCCCAAACCCTCCCAGCTTTGTGCAGTTTAGAGTTTAAGCTTGCTTTTGTTGTCCTCTGCAGAAGCCAGTTTTCCAGGCTTTCTCTGGGCACAACCTTAACTTTCACATCTGAGTGTTAGTGAATTTAAGTTCTTTTTCAAACAGGTCTTTATTATGCAGCTTTTACCTTCTCAACTCACACCTTGTCATAGCTCACATTCTGGAAGTGAACTTTGTGTTCAAATTTAGGTGAAACTGTGTAACAGACTTAAACAATGGAAACAAAATACGTGTGATTTTTGTCTGGTTTTCCATGATAAATGTGCCGCTGTGTGAAGGTTCATCCCTGCAGTGTGTTGTGACACCTGAATCCAGCCTGGTTTTTGTTGCTGGTTTGTCAGTGTTTGTTTCCTGGAGCTTTTCCTTGCATGCCTTGGGCACATGGTGTGTGGCACAGACCCAGCTCCCACACGGAGTGGCACTGCTGCCGTTGGGCTTGGAGTGCTCCTGGGCTAGGTTAGAAGCTGCTCTTGCCCTGTGCCAGGTTAAGTAAAGGTTAATGGCAGAAAGTGTCCTGAGGAGTGGTGCGCTGCCAGTGCTTTAATGTTTAGATGGATAATGATAACTTTGTCCGTGGATCCTGCAGTCTGATTGGCAGAAACCTTGTCCTTACCGAACAGGTAAAAAGCCCCAGTGTGAGTCGTGGCCTCATTTTTAGCCAGTCAGATGTTTCATCCCAGGCCTGTTCCTCCTGCTCACGGAGGGGGAGCCAGACCTCTGGCCACCAGCCCCCTGCTCTTGCCGTCCCTACTGCCTGAGTGTCCTGGGCAGGGAGCTGGAGGAGTAACACCAAAACAAAATACTCTGGGAACATAGAAGGGACGTGCCTGGTTTGCATATTTACTCTGAATAAACTTGCAGAAATGCCCAGTACTCTCTGGTGACCACGTGCTCTGGTAACGGTGTGGAGGAGGAGCAGCCCGTCTGTGACCTGAGCTCAGCTCCCTAAGTCTGTGAACTTGTCATGACTTCCATCTTCTGCCATGGAGAAAGGAATGGCCCATTTCCAGAAAGACTATTCTGAGTGTTGTATAGAATTTCTGAAGCACTTTGTTGTCAAAAGAAAAGAAGTCTGTCCATGTCTGAGGCACGCTGCTGTCAGCAGCAGTGCTGACCCGTGTCAGCCAGCTCCCAAGGGTTGCCCACAGTGCCAGTTCTTGCTTTCTTGGCTGTGATGTTTCCTCTTGTGAGCTTTTGTGTGCAAAACACCAACAAATGGATCACCGTTGCTCGAGTGACTTGCCATTCATTTTGCATCCTGCATGTGGTATTTCTAAAACTTAACGGTGCTTTGTTGTGCAGAACTTTGTGCCAGTGATTTTTGTTAGATAATTACAAGGAACTCTGTCAGTCAGTCATTTATAACACTCTTTGATTTAATTTGATTTCCAAAAGTAGATGTTTCCCCATTTAAATATATCTTCCTATATTCTATATTTCAGTGGGGGAAACAGTGTAAGATGCAGACATGTTTTTCTGTGGAACCCTGTCTACTGTCGCTCCTTTGCCAGGCGGAGCAGCGGTAGGTGAGCTGTCCTATGTGACTGCCTCACCTGCCTGCCAAGCCCTAGTCCTTACTGCCAGTAGTTTAAAAAAAAAGAAGGTGTCTTGGGGCCTGTTAAAGTCCTATTAAAGCCATATTTACTCAAGAAAGACCCCCAAATAGTTTTGATTTATCCGGCTTATTTAACAGCATTACCATCCACTGAACTGACAAAGAAAGCGTTTGGAAGCCCCAAATGTTCCTTGCAACCAAGATGATAAGACTCGGTTCAGGAAAGTGCTTAAGCGTGTGCTTAACTTGCTTTGTGGGTGCCCCGTAGTGTAACCAAACTGTGGGGGAATGGGTTTGATCACAGCCTCTCCCTGTGTTTGATCTGCCTCCGGGAGGATCAGTCCTCAGCTCCAGAGACAGGCCACTACGGATTATTCCCTAAGTGCTTTATTAACTGCCTGTGCTGGGAATTCAATTAGTCTGGCTCTGTGTAATTTGGCTCGGTTTCACTGAGCAGCTGAAAGCACAGGTAAATGAGCTCTCAGGAAAAGTGACTGCCCTGCTGCTCCCTGTGCCTCAGAAGGGTGATGGAAGCAGCCCGGAGCCAGGGATGGAACCGGAGCCGTGGCAGGCCCCGCAGTGTCAGCCCAGGAGAGCCGCTCAGAGTCCGAGCTCTTCTTTGGCAGTGCTGGGGGTCTGCTGGGGGGAAGGGGAAATGGTCCATGACTGTGTCCTGGTATTTATTCAGGACCATTCCAAGTGTCTTTCTCCATAGCCTGAGAGCAAAGTCGTGGGCAGGAGTCCCTGTCATGATAGACATTTCTTTCTGTTGTGTCCTGTTTATATGTGTCGTGTGTATTTGTTTGTGTCATGTGCATTTATTTCTCTGTATCCTCTGATGACCCAGTTTATTATGGAAAATTTGACTATTTAGTTTTGTTTCCTGCAGAAAATATTGCAGCTACTGCCTGAGAGGATTTTTTATCGATGGCATTTTCGCAGTATAGGTAAGAAGAAATGGTTTACAAACATTCTAGTGCAAATAAAATCAATGTTTTCTTTAGTCACTTCCCTGGTTCCACAAGCCCTGAATCCCCTCAGTACTGCCCACACAAACAGTCCTCACGCAGGAGACTTGCAGCTCAGCATTCCCAAAGCACATGGAAAAATATTTTTGCCTGCTACAACAGAGCTGTGTCCCTTGCTTGGGTTTGCCTGCTTCACTTTTATTTTGCATGAATGCTCTTTCAGTTTTTATTTTCTTGGATTGGCCCTCTTCCCTTTCTTCTCTTCCATGTGATGGAAGCTATCAGGATGAGGGGAATTTAAACCAACACACCTTTTCCTGCTTAGGTCTCCCTTTGGATTCACAGACCAACTCCAAACATAGGGAGTCAGGAGTGCTGCGGATCTGTATGTGACTTGCAGAAGGATGTCTTTGCAAGTGATTGCACATGAAATGTCTGTTCTAATCCATCCCACCAGGGATAGATCCCGTGTGGAACTCGATCCTCTCTGCCTCCTGGAAATTCATCTTGTAAAACTTGGGCACTGAATAGGCAGCAGAAAATTCTGTTTCCAACTGCTGCCAAAGTGGTCCCAACATTTTGCTTTGCTGCTTATTAAAGTAAGATTTAGGGAGGGATTCTGTTCCTTCTGAGTGGGACTTTTTTGTTGTGGTTGGGTCTGGTTTCCAGCACTGTCTTACCAGCTGCCTTGTTTGTCATCAGAACAAGGAATTGCTGTTGCAGAAGAACAATACGTGGAAGTTAAAGGTCATGGAAAGGGCTGTTGTCACATTTCCACTCAGCAGTGACAAAAATAAGAGGAGACCACTTCATATCAGTTCAGCTGAGCTAGTCCAGAGCAAATTGGTTTCAGTCAGTTGTTTTGTAGCTGACATATTCTTTATACTTCTCTTGGGTGGCCATATTGGGGTAATTTTTTGGCTGAGCAGTTTTTTACAGCTGTACCTTGGGATTTCCTTTTTGCTTAATGTTCAGGTGCATTAATGCGTGTTTTCTATATGTGTTAATAATTTCCATTTAGTACTGTGAAGTGGTGAGATCTGGAGGGAAGGAACCTGTTTAAGGGCTGTACATAATTCACAATCTTACTATTTATCAAAATAATTTGAGACATTGTCATCTGACTAAACCCTAAGTACCATACTGGAAAGACACACCGTAGTAAATCTTACTCCACTGATGATGATGGTGATTGTAACCAGATTTATGTTGGATTTTACCCCCCCACACACTTGTCTTAAAACCCAGTGCAGTGGCCACAGAGTAAAGGGCATTAAACTAGCCTTGTCTGGAGTATTTTTGAAAAGTATTGTGGCGGGAGGGCCCATCTTTGTGTCTGATAGTGCCTATTTAACTTTCCTAATCCAGGGTCGATTCTGAAGAAACTTTTGCACACTGGAAATTCTCTCAAGGTATTTCTTTGTTTTCATATTTCTTTTCCCTTTTGCTCTTATGAAGCATATCACTTTGCAGCTTTCCAATATCAGTGGTTTTCAGATTGTTAGGCTTTGTAATTTTACTTACCTTTTAATCATAAATCTTACTGTTGTGATCCTAGATTATTATTTAACATTTGTCTTCAGTTATTTTGCTGCTTTAATGACCTACATAAAGTTACCCAGAGAAGGTAATAATAGATACTGCTTAATGCTTCGTTTTTTCAGCTCTCTTTAGCATTAAATATACCGTATTAAACCTAGGATTAAAATAATAATGTGAATGCCCTTGGTATGGTGGAAAGACATCCTAGCACCTGGCTGGGGTGAAAGCTCTCGTTCTGTGTGTTCTGAACCGTTTAACCACGTTACTGCACGCACTTCACTGTCTTTTCCCACAAATCCATGCCCTCCCAGGTAAGATGTGAAGGAATCCGGCTGTTCCTGCTCTGGCTCCAAGCCCTCCAGACGAACTGTGGGGAGGAGCAGATCCTGCTGTTCGCCTGCCTCGTGCCCGGCTTCCCCCCGCTGGTGTCCTCGCGGGGCCCCTGCACCCTGGAGAGCCTCATCAGCCCCCCCTGCCCGCCCGACGGTGAGTGAGGATCTGCTCCACCCAGGGCACCGGGAACACGGCACCGGGATGCACTGCTTGGCATTCCGAGGTGCATGAGGTTTGTCACGCTGCCAGGGCACTGGGAACATGGCACTGGGATGCACTGCTTGGCATTCCGAGGTGCATGAGGTTTGTCACGCTGCCAGGGCACTGGGAACATGGCACTGGGATGCACTGCTTGGCATTCCGAGGTGCATGAGGTTTGTCACGCTGCCAGGGCACTGGGAACATGGCACCGGGATGCACTGCTTGGCATTCCAAGGTGCATGAGGTTTGTCATGCTGCTGGCTGCCTGATGTCCCCCAGAGCGGTCGGGGGTCATTGTTTGCCTGTTGGTTTGGGGTTTTTCACTCGAGAGGCAGCAGTAGGAACGTGTTACTGCAGAATCAGCAGGTGTGCAGGTTTCCAGCTCGTTGGTTCACCTGCAGTGGCTGCTTCTTCCAAACCCCGGGGAATCGGATGCCGGTGCCACCCTCGATGGGATGTGGTAGGACTTGGGGAGATGCCAAGCAGCTACTGGACTTGGGTTTTGTACAGCTTAGTAGTACATTAATGGGTATTTTAAATTTATCTTTTCATAGAAAATTCTTTTATTTCAGTGTTTCCATGTTTATGTTTGAAACATTTTGTTTTAGCTAAGATTTTTCCAGAGGAAATAACCCCGCTTTTGCCAGCTGTCTCTGGAGAGAAAATTGCTGAAGACCAAACCTGCTATTTTCTTCAGCTCCTGTTAAAATATATGGTAATTCAGGTGAGGAGGATGTATGTTTGTAACTAGTCATGTCTGGGGGATGTACTTGTCATAGAAAAAGAATTCTACACTGTGTCTGCATGGAGCCGGCTTTGCCCTTCCCCTGGAAGAAGCTGGATCCTGCACTTTATTAGGCTTGTTTTTGAAAGGAAAATCATCCCAAAGGTATTTCCTTGTGCCATCTTTGGTTAAAATAAGAAGTTTGTCACGTTTGTGATAAGAATGAATGAATGTTATCCAAACTTGCAGGAAACTGACTATTTTATGTGCTTGTGGTTTCATTTAGAAAATTGATACGGGGTAAAGATGAGATTTGTTCTCTTTGGACACTTACCTAGATGAAAAGAAATTTAAAGGAGCACTGGAGGAAGAGATAGAAAGAGATGGCTTCTAAAATTTCTTTTTTTTAAAGGATTCAAGTAACATGTACATAAACTTAATTAGAAGTAGATCAGATGAATCTGTACAGGAAAGAAATTAAGATAACGTATGTATTTAAAAAGTACAAATAAAGCAATATTTGAAATAAAGTGGAAACTGTATAGACAATGAACATTAAAAGAGGTCAGTTTAAAAAAAAATTGTAATTAAATACTTTGACATACACTCTTTAATATCAAAAGGAAAGACCAAAGTCCTGCCTCTTCCTCTTGTCCCATTGCTGGGCACCCCCGAGCAGAGCCTGGTCCAGCCTCTGACACATGAACTGCGTCAGTCACGTGCAGCTCATCTCAGACTGAAGGTCTTTAAAATGAAAAGAGTAACTCACTGTCAAAATTCGTCACACTCTTCCGAGGAATTGTCGTTCAAAACTGTTGGTGAAGGGCAACTTGAAAGTCTGTGTGTGTCTCTTTGGTGTTGGCCATGCAGGAATGGGAGAGTGCCTTGAAATCCGCCCGGAGATGTCAGTCTCTTCCCCCTCAGGGAGCAGAACTGCACGTGTGTGTTTAGCCATATTAACTGTGGGCATTGAGTGTGTTTCTGATGAAAGTGTAGCCCAGAGTAACTTTGTCAAAATTTACATGTGAGGAGCAAATTTGGTAAAAGCATGATATGACAGCTCCTGTATTCCCAGCACAATCACACTGGCTGCTGCTGAGCTCACTGTCTTGGGGATGCCAAAACCCTCTCAGCTTATTCTGGCTTCATATTCTTAGTGCAGCTTGTAAAGGCTGTTTCAGGACTGTGCTAGTTTTTGTCTCTCATTAAAGTGTAGTTGCTTATTTTTTGCGTTTGTTGCAGGATGATTGTCAATACAACACATTAACTTGAGGTTTTTTGTTTGTTTCTCTTTAACTCCATGACACAGGCTGCAAGCTTGGAGTGGAAAAATAAGGAGAACCAAGACACTGGGTTTAAGTTTCTCTTTACCTTGTTTAGAAAATACTATCTTCCTCACTTGTTTCCATCTTTTACAAAGCTAACCAACCTCTACAAACCTGTGCTTGGTAAGTCGTGGGTTTTGTCTTTGAAGTAGGAAAAGCAGGTGACTGTTCCTGGCAGCATCTCTGTTGCCTGTGGGCTTATCAGCACAGCTCTGTTGGATGAGGATTCTTCCTCCTGGTTTCGTGTTTTCTTTGAGCACGACCTTTGATGTGCTGTGATAATGCAGGAAGGTGCTGCTGCTCCTGGCTGTGTAAGGCCTGGCCAATTCCCCTTTTTCCTAAGGATGTGCCCACTGGCATAGCGTTTCTATGGAGTGAGCATATTAATGTGAGATTAATGAATGGAGACAGAATGTGCTCTGTGATGGGTTTTTAGAGAACCAGTGAGCTGTCCAGGTGTGGGGGAGTAGCTGACTTACCCTTATTTTGCTGTTTTTTTCATTGGAGAGAAAATGAGCATGAAGGGCCAATTGAAAGAAAATTGAGATGTACCTCTGCAGTTGTACGATTTCACAAACAAGGTTTTCCTAATTTTCTACTAAATTATATAGTACAGTCCACAGGAGCAGTGGTGTTAGTCCTCATCTGATGTAGTGCAGCCTTTTCCTCATCATCCTTCACCTCCCTTTGACTTTTACCTTCTGTTTTTATAGTTTGATATTTAGTGTCCAAAATCACCTCAGTGCCACCTTGGTTCTGTTGTTTACCCCTAGAGCCCGGGCCTTCCATGTTTTTCAGCTGTGTACAAGTGATTTTTCCTTAAATCTAAGCACCTGAAGGAACTGTGACCCAGCCTGTCTCCCTTCAGCAAATCTTCCACTTCTTCCCATGTGTTTTGTGTCTTTTATTTCAGTGTGTGAACTTCTCTTTCTGACGCACTAAGAATCCTTTTCTTCTTCATCTTTGCACTATCGAGTGTTCCAGAGCCATGGTCTCCTCCTCTCTGCTGTTAAAGACACTCTGTGAAACTGATAAAATGAACTTACATTGTAGCAGGAGGAGTTATCTATTTCAGATTTTGCCCCTCTTTTTGCAGCCCTTCTCTTTCACTTTCCTTTGGTTTGTGTGATACAAGTGATAACCTCCAGGGAAGATCTGTGCTGTTATATTCTCGCTGTTCTTGAGGAGTTATAAATTATGATAGAATATAAGCATTAATACAATAAAAGCAGTCAGTCATTGCATCAGTTATTTCACAGAGAGAAAATGTCGGTGACGTGTTCAATACGTTTAACCAGGGTTTGGAAGCTATTACAGTTTCTAAGATTACATTTTCTTTCTCTGTTTCCTTTTTCTCTCACCAGATATTCCTGATATCAGGCCGAGGCCAGTGTATGTCACTGCAACACGAAACAATGAAAGTGTCTATAGCACGAAAATCCCGTATATGGCAGCTCGAGTTGTTTTTATTAAGTGGCTTGTTACCTTCTTCCTTGAAAAGAAATATTTAACTGCTGTTCAGAACACAAAAAATGGAGGAGAAGTGCTCCCTAAAATTATTCAGGTGAGCTTTAGAGTTTGCCTCTCTTTTCTTATGTACATGTTAACTTTGCAGGATGATCTCACTGCACTGACAGCTGAAGCACAAAGAAATGCTACCCCGTAGTAAATAAATGATGTAGATACTTCTTTCATTTTCCTTTCCTTTGATGGAGGAGGAATCTCCAAGCAAAGCCCTTCAGTAATTCACTAGTTTATTTTCCTCATAGCTTGTTGTATTACCGACTTCAGCAGTATTATATTTAGACTTGTGGAATTTACTCTGTAAACTGTCATACTTAGTTGTGCCGTGGACCATCTCCCAATGACTTCAAAAGCTGTTTTGTTTTCATCTTGGTTATAGCAGGTGTTTACAAAGAGATATTAGAGAAGTATTTCACTTTCAAACTGCTGGTGGAGACTTCTCTAGGATTAGGGACTTCCCACTGAATTTTAGAGAAATAGATGCTTTTTCTCTTAAGAGACTCTCCAGTTTCCTGTCTGTGCCTTCCTCCACTCCCAGCACTGCCCCCCCGCTCTTTGAAGTGGGCAGTCAGTGAGCTGCGGTGGCCCATGGGCAGTGCACAGCTCCTGGAGAACAAGACCAGGTTCCTTCTCGGATGCAGCAGCGGGCTGGAAGCGGCTGTGCCGGAGTGCCGCCTCGCAGCGCATTGTGCCGGCAGTGCCCCGGGATCCCGAGTGCTGCCTGAGCTGTGCTGGGTGCTGTCCAGCTGTCCAGCGCGGTGTGTTTGCTCTGTGCAGACGGCGGCGGGGAGCCAGGACAAGGCCGCGGAGCCCGAGGGCAGCGCGTCGCAGGAGCAGGACGGGAGCCACTCCAACAGCAGCACCTTGTCCGACAGGAGGCTCAGCAACTCCAGCCTGTGCAGCATCGACGAGCAGCACCGTGGCGTCTATGACATGGTGCAGAGGATCCTCCTGTCCACCCGGGGCTACGTCAACTTCGTCAACGAGGTCTTCCGACAGGTCTCTGCCCGGGGCTGGTGTGGGTTTAATTTGTAAGGGCAGTGTCGTGGCTGTGAGGAGAACACTGAGAGGCTGGTCTCTGGTAACTGGGCAGACGTGATGCTGATCACACCAGACCCTTTTAGGTTGTCATGCTGTGGGATGCAAAGGTTCCCCGGCCTGAGCAATACCTTTTGGAGTGGGTTTGCAGCTACACTGGGAATAGGAAATGCTGTAGGTTTTACTCCTGTTGATCAGGGAGAGTGGTAGTCTATTCATAGCTCAAGGGGACTATTTTTTAGTATGAAAAATGTATTTACATCTATTTCAGTGGCTTTTATCATATAATGCATGTTGATATAATTTTTTTAGTTGGCAAAATATGCTTTTTTTGGTACCAGATGACGTTTTCAGACATTGATTTCTCTGCAGTGCAAAGGTCTTGTGTCACTATTATACTTCTCTTGGTCTCCGAAGACCTGCAGAGGTATGGGGTAGCAGCCAGCCTGGCCTGTGTAAGCCTTTGGAGA
Source organism: Cephalopterus ornatus (assembly GCA_013396775.1). Classification (NCBI taxonomy): domain Eukaryota; kingdom Metazoa; phylum Chordata; class Aves; order Passeriformes; family Cotingidae; genus Cephalopterus; species Cephalopterus ornatus. Next base: position 166,998 of record VZRE01002349.1, read on the forward strand.
GAACACCTTCCCATAATGATTCCCAGATACACATCTTGAGTAGTGTGTTGAAAATAAACTCATTGTCTTGATTTCCAGAATTGCAGTGAGCAAAGATGAGCAGTATGGGGGAGGGGGTGGTGGTTATGTGCATCACAATCCATGTCCTACATAGAGTAAAATCAGTGAACTTTTCATTCTAGGCTTTTTTGTTGCCACCTTCTGATGTCTCCGCAACACGAAAAGTGGTGAAGGTGTATCAGAAGTGGATACTGCAGGAGAAGCCCGTGTTCATGGAGGAGCCAGACAAAAAGGAGGACAGCCAGGATGCTGTTGTCCACCTGGAAGACTCCTCAGTGCAAACAGACGGTAAACATGTATGGTATCCCTGTTCCTTACTTTGTTCTGTCCGCCCGCAATGCAGGGCTTCAGTTTTCACCTCGCTTTGTAAAGGAGTAACAATTAAAAATGTGTGGGAATAAAGGTTAAAAAATGCTTTTATTTAAGGACTCACAATTTAAATAGGTACTGAGCGTTCAGTAGCACTTGGGGAGTGCAGGGCAGGATTGCAGCTTGTTTGGGAAACACCATGTGTGGTTATTCCCTGCGTGTACAAACATGACAGGAGGAAAGAAACCCTGACAGGTTCTGCAGTGCTGAAATTACCTGTCTGCTGGCCTGGGCAGGGAGGACTATTGCCTTTGGTGGTTTGACAGTGGGTACTAACTTATATTTACTGGATGAAATATTTGCAATTGAACACCTTAATCCAGGAAATTAAAGTGTAGGTGCAATTTCTGTGCATCATCTTTTTAATACACTGTTTTGAAGCATCAGTAAAAGTTCTTTGACGCTATTGATGCTGTTTAAAGGGACATTTTGTTGTATTGAGGGAGAGGTCTGAGTTGTAATTCCTAGTGAGGAGTACAAGGTTTCAGCAGATTATTTTTGTAGAGGATTTAGGGTTTTGCCAGACTTAAATTCAAATGTTACTACAATCAGGGACTACAAAACATGATGTAAAATATTGTAAATAACATACCTTCTGAAACTTTTATGAGCCTTTAAATTCCATATACAGCCTGTTTGTTCAGATAGTAATTCCTTGAGGAAATGAGTGTAGGCCGTGACAGTTCCCCCTTTTTTGCTGTTGCCCTGTTAAATGGTTTTGATCCATGTGGACACATTCCTTTCTGCTCTGTCTCTGACCGGGCTGTGTTTGTGGCAGCTTTCCTCAGAGCACTCCGGGCACAAGCGCTCCTCCAGCTGGGGCAGGACGTACTCCTTCACCAGTGCTGTCAGCAGGGGATGTGTGCTGGAAGATGAGGACAGAGATGTTAAAGCTGGAGCCCAGGCTGCCTTACAGGTGTGCTGTGTGGGAAGGGGACACGACTGTCACTAACCTAACCATGTAACTCACACTACAACTTACGTAGAGTCTCTGAGACGGAGGAGAGGAGTTGTTCCAGCATGTAATGGCAGGAAATGAGTGGCTGGAGGAATGTCCTCTTGCCTGCCCAAACAGAAGAGATGCCCACAAGCCCCATACTGAGCCCTGCCTGCCTTGGGGGGTCTGTGATGTCCCGTGGCTGCTTGTTGGAATGGTGTAGGAAAACAAAGTGATGGGTAAAACATGGAACTTCCATAAGGAGAGGGAAAGGTGTAACTAGGGGAGGACAAGTATTTTGTTGTAAGTCTGGACTGTTTTCCTTGCTGAGCCTGTGTAAGTGGAGTGTCAATGCCTGTGCTGAAGGTGTTCCTGACAAACTCGGCAAATGTGTTCCTGTTGGAGCCGTGCACGGAGGTCCCGGTGCTGCTGAAGGAGCAAGTCGATGCTTGCAAAGCTGTTCTCAGTATCTTCAGGCGCATGATAATGGAGCTGTCCATGAATAAGAAGACATGGTAAGCTTCATGTGGCATCATTTAAGAGAAGGTTATCAACATTTAAACTTTCTGGGAGACTTATTGGTAGGGAGCACACTGGGTTTCTCAGGGGCAGACCTTGCTACCTGAGTTACGTTTGAGACTTGCCTCTGAGTTGGATTGAGAGATTGCAGAACCTGCTGAGCCTGCATCGTTGTACTGCTTCACTTCGAGGTTCTGGCTGATATTTCAGTTCCTAACTTCACCTCAAAAATGAGCTTGTTACAGCCCACAGCCAATAGCTAGGGTTATTTTGCAGATGATCTGTGAAGTCCAAAGCGTGACCGTATTCTCAATAAATGAGGCTTGCTGGAGGATGAATGAACAAGTATGATTATTAGAACACGTGAACAAATGTGCAATTTTGTTTTGGAACCAGGGAACAGATGCTACAGATACTCCTCAGAATAACGGAAGCTGTGATGCAGAAGCCAAAAGAAAACCAGACAAAGGACACATTTGCCCAGAGCATGGCTGGGTTGCTGTTCCGAGTGAGTGAGTGGGGCTGGTTGGTTTGTGTTTGCTCTCCAGGATTGCCTGTGGTTTTAGCTAAGTGCTATCGCACAGTGCTATGAAATCTGCTTGTATTACTGGGAAGGACGATTTCTTTTCCTGTTTTACAAGTAATTCTCCTGTAAACTGTGTGCTGAATTCGTTTGTTGGACCTGCCTGAACGGCCACATGTGTGTTTTCCCTCAGACCCTCATTGTGGCTTGGATCAGAGCGAACCTGAGCGTTTACATCTCTCGGGAGCTGTGGGATGAGCTGCTCAGCGTTCTGTCCTCCCTGACGGACTGGGAGGAGCTCATCAACGAGTGGGCCAACATCATGGACTCCCTGACAGCAGTGCTGGCCAGGACCGTGTACGGCGTGGAAATGACCAACTTACCCTTGGACAAGCTCAGTGAACAGAAGGAAAAAAAGCAGAGGGGAAAAGGTCAGTCTGTGTGCTCAGTGCTTTTTGTATCAAACAAGTTAAATATTTCAGTTTAATTTTTAAAGTTAATTTAATCTAACATTAATGCTACCTAATCTAGCGGAAGAACCTGTTTAATCAAATGTGAAGCACTTTGGATTTCTGTATTGTCATCCTTCATTGAGGAGGAGAGGTAGTTGGAGTCAAGAGTAGATAGGTAGCTGTTCAGCAGGTTTGAGTATGTGCTTACAGCCGGTGCTTTCTGTGTAGCAGAAATGAAAGGTGGTTTCCTGTGCTATAGAGTGTCGCAGGCATCTCTGTAAAAGTTCCATTCTGTGTGTTATTAATAAACTTTATTATTTAGTTTTTTTAGCTGCACTTACATGCCACCTTGAAATTGAGGCACAGAGTTGAAGTACCAATTGGTTTTTATTAACAGTAAAAATTCATTTGTGTTGTTTAAAGTATTAATATTTGTCATGTCTGAGTCCATTCATCCGTCAGCAAAAATACGTGCCAAAGCATCCGGTGCCAGAGAAGTTGTGTTCTTTGTTCTAAGGTGGCGTTTTAGAGCCTCAGAAAACAGCAGTCGTGGGAAGATCTTTTTCATTAAGCTGGAAGAGTCATCCTGAAGTCGTGGAGCCAATGAGATTCAGAAGTGCTACAACCTCTGGGGCCCCAGGAGTTGAGAAAGCCCGAAACATTGTTCGTCAGAGAGCGACAGGTTAGACCATAACTAAGTGCTTTTGAATCCCCACACTCAGTAACACAAGTTTTGTATCTGCCTCTGAGATGTGGCTGCTGCCAAAAGCAACTTAGTAATTACAGGTGCCCAAACAGGTGTTGTGTGCCTGCATCTGGATGTCTCGACCGTGGAGTCTAAGTATTTTGGGGAATTCTAAGTGTAAGCTTTTGGCTACAGGGCATTGAATTGCAAGTTAGACCTGTGCATGTTAGGGGTTTCTGTAAAGAAGTACATTGCTATTTTTATCAGTTCATAAGAAAGCATATATTACCTACCATCAGTCACATAGCAGTTAACACGTCATAAACCAGGTAGTTAATAAACAGTTTTTTCTTTCATAGTTGCTTTATTTTCTCTGTTTTTCTTATAATGATGAGGTTTTTCTCTCATGTTTGCTTCTGGAAAGAGGAAAGCAGAAGGGAGAGTGGGGTAAGGAATTCTGGGGGAATGTTGGAGCCCCCAGACATGGGCCAGGCCCTGTTTGTTCGAACATTTCAGCAGCCTGAACCTGGCCTCTGTTTCATGGTAGCATCTTCCTGTGTGCCAGTTCACTGGGCTGTGGGTCCAAGCTCTCCACAGAAATGCTGTGCCTTTGAGCAGGAGCTGTCTGGCTGCACAGCTCCCTCCTAGTTCTGAGCTGGTTGTGGTCCTTACCAGGAGAACTGGAAGGACATTCAGTGTGGTTTGTGGCTACAGGCTCTGGAACTGAGCCAGAGCCTTCAGCTGGGATCACAGAACACTTTGGCATCGGAGTCACTTCCTTCTCCAAGTCTGTTTTATTTTCAAACTCAGAAGGTCCCTGTTTGTTCTCCAGGGGAGGGTTCTCTGCTCTGCTGCAGCATTTCTCTCCTTGATGTCCCACCAGAGCAGTAGGGAGAACCTGGAAGCGTTGATCCAGGACTTTTCTTGGTTGTGTGTGTTCACATTAAAGGCACTTCCACACTTTCTGTGATTCGGAAATCACTGGTTATTACCCTTTCAATGTGAGAGATGCAGTTGCACATTATTAACTTATATCTTGTGGGGAAAGCTGCTGGGGTTTTTTTTATCCCAAAGCATTGTGTTTGACATTTAGAACCCAAATATTTCATTCCTTTGTCTGACATAATTATTGCTTTATTTTTTCCTGGAAGCTAAGCGAAGCCAGTCTATCAGCAACTGTGTCCATCTTTATGAGGCTTTGCCAGCTACTAAAAGTGTACCTCTTCTGCTTCACACTGTGAGCTCTCTCTTCCCTGGTATCTCTTACACTTCTTGCTCTCACAGACTGTCAGGTACTGTACTTTAAAGTCATCTTTTATATCAGTGTTCTTTATATTTTTATACTGCTGTCTGTCTGTTCCCTTTCTGTCCAGTTGATTCTTCTCGGTTTGCAGCACTGCAGGCAGTACAGTTTTGGTTCATTTTAATATTAAAGAGTACCATCCATTGCAATTGGATTTATATTCCCTAGTAATTAAAGTAAAATTTCCCAAATTTCTCTTCCTGGGAGGGATTTCTGACTGCTGAGTCCTACCCAGGGCATTAGCTGCAGTAGCAAGAGAAGGGCAGTTTTGTGTGTGGTGCTTTATGGCTCTGTAGGGATTCCTGCTCTGTGAAATATGTTTGGTGTGTTTTCATCTCAAGTTCTCTTCGGGAGCAACATTGAAATTGTTCCAGCTAGTGAATTTCGTTGATTGCTTTCTTTTATTTGTTTCTGTAAGTAATTTCAAGTCAACGGTGATACTCTAAGGTTAGTAAATACCAGAAGCATTAGCTTTCGTGCCTGTGCCTCTGTGAGATAACTTTCTGAAATACCTGCAATGTTTATTAAGTAGTAAAGCAGTATTTAGACTTGCACACTGCTGGATGGGAACACACTTGATGCCAAGTTTTACCGGTTTTTTGTTTGGTTTTGGGGTTTTTTTCCCCCTAATGCCAAGAGAAATGCGTTTCTAAAAGCACTGTGTTGCTCCCTAATCCCAAGAGTTCCTGTTTCTCCTTCCCCAGCATGTCAGGTTACTTTCTCATTGGAATTTTCATGCCTCTCTTTCTCCTATTTTTGTTTCTGATTTGCAGTTCTGTGAGTGGGTTTGTCCTCACAAACTGAGCCTGAGTCACGTGGAGCTCAGAGCTTTTTTCACTCTGAGTTGTTGCCTTTTTTCATTCTCCCCTTCCCCTCCTTCTGAAGGCCAAGTCAGGGAGTGCAGCCACCTCCTGTTCAGCATTTACAGAGATTTTGCTGCCCCTGCTCTGTTGTTTCTGTGTCCAGAACGAACAGGGGCCACTTCGGGCCTCCAGCACTGAAAGAGCCAGCTTTGTTCATAGGACATCCTCCCTCCCTTCCTCCTGTGAACCTCCAAAGTAATTTCTGTCCTTGTGTAAACTTCTTACTGCTCACACTGCTCGTGCATCTCTCTCTAAACTTTAAAACTTCCCAAAGGATATTTTATAGAACTTAAATTATAATTGTAAATTACTTGTAAGACTTAAGAATTTTAAAAATTTGCAAGGGTGACTATTTCAGAGAGCTTTCTTAGGCAGGGATTTCACACGTAGACATGTATAATCCTGAGCTCCTGCAAATATTTTGTGTTTTGATTAAATCAACAGAAGTTGAAGAATCTCAACAGCTGGAAAATTCAGAAGGAGCAGAAGCTGTGGGCCCGTTTGCAGACCAAGAGCAGCAGCTGACTCGAAGTAGCAGCACTTCAGATATTGCAGATCAGATTCCATCTGATTTTTTTCAAGGTAATTTTGGTGAAATGCAGCAATAGTGTACTTCTGAAGAGAAAATGTTGAGACTTGTTCAGCCTCATAAATGCTGCTCTTATTTATTTTGGTTTCCAGCTCTCCTCTAAAATGGTTTTTATCTTGTTTTCTTAGTAAATGTGTAGTTGGTATCTTGTTGAAAGAACTGTTTTTGAGAAGTTCAAGACCACAACTGCAGGACATGACTTTTTATAAAGCAGGCAGGCTAAAAATGAAACCTGGAATATATGCATTTTTGTATATAACTCTTCAACTTTTTTTCACCTGACTTGCATTTAAATTTAGCGTATTTGAGCTGCAAGTGGAGTTCTCTTCCTCTTGTGTGAATCTGTTGTGCTTCTAAAGGATTATTCGAAACATCTTGTATCCCATATGTTGTATTGCCTCCCTTAGCTATAAATATGAGACATGTCACTGAAATCTTCATATCACTTGCTATGTACTTTGGTACCACAAATGTCTATAATTTGTGATTACTTTCTACAATTTCTAGGTAAAAAGACTGGAAGTTATCAGAATTCAACTTCAGACTCCAAATCAGTTCAGGAGAATAAGGGACATGCAAAGAAGGAGGATGAAGCTGAGCAAGTAAGGCCAAACAGAAAGTGATTATTGTATTTCTAACTCAGATACCTTTTAGCATTTAGAAGCTCTAGGAAGTGAAAGTGTGAAAAATCATTAATCACGCTTCTGGTGTGGAATGTGGAACTGAGCTGTAACTGCTGATTATACTGCTTAGTGTGGTCAGTTTGTGTCTCCTGATCTCGTCAGCTGTTTCTGTGGGTTTATGTACTTCTAGTTGTCTGCAAGACTTTTGTGCTCTTTTAAAATATTAAACATCAACAAGAAGTTCATAACTTTTAAGATATAAATAATTCATGGCTATTATAGAGCCACAGTACACTAGAATAAATGTTTGATGGTTTAAAGTAGTGGGGAAAATGCCTCTCCTCAGCACAGCTTTATCACCAGCCGTGCATGGCAGATGTTTGTGTGAATTGACATTGGGACAGGCAAACTTCATACATTTTTAATGGCAACTCTTGAATGAGCAGCCAGAACAATAAATGACTCAGACTTTTCGTCTTTGAAATACGAAAGCTGAAAGATTTTTTTGATGCTTTATAAAGCTTTGAATTGTTTCAGGTGTGTTGAAAAACATAAGTAAAAAATCCTGGTGGTTGCTGTGTAAACTGAGGTTAAGAAAGGGAGGATGAAGACTGACATGGAAAGTGTGTTTTCCCGGAGTCACTTACAGACACTCGGGCAGTCTGGATATCCATGAGAATATCTTGGCTGAGTTGTAATTAGTTTCTAATAACTCTGTGTGTGTCAGATTTGCTAAAATGTGATGTAGTTCTTAAAACTGTAACAAGCTGAGATGGTGGTTTTTTTCCTGCAGGTGCTAATACGAAGGAGCAGTAGTACAGCTGAATTAGATCTGAGAGCAGACTTTCAGCCATCCCATGGGAATTACAGAGAGAGACAGAAAAGTGAGTTCTGAGAAACACGGTATTTTTGTAAAGCGTAGCAGCTGAACTCAACACCTGGGCTGTGGCTTTGCAGAGACAAGAGACACTGGGCCCACACTCGTGCTCTGTGCGTGCAGGTGAGAGTGTGAGCAGCGACGCGTCCCTGGGCTGCGGTGCCGATGTGGACATCGCGCTGCTGCCCTGGCAGGCGGCCGAGGAGGATCCCGACCCCGGAGCAGCCACAGATGAGTGTGTGGATCCCACTGCCCCACGCTGGCTGCAGCTCAGCCCCTCGGAGCCCGCCAACCTCACAGGTACTGCGCCCGCAGAGCCTCTGTGCCAGCCTGGCTCTGTGCTCAGGGGCTTATAGGGCCCAGCTGGGTTATAAAGTGTTTCCTTGGGCATGTGTCACCAAGTGCCCTTCACAATCTTCATTCAGAAATGAGCTCTGCGCTCCCAGAGCTGGAGGGGTTTGGATCGTGCAACTGAAGCTGCCGATAAATGGTGATCCAGAAAGCCATCCCCCAGCTGCAGTTGCTGCTCCCTGTGTCAGACTACTGCTGCCCGGCTGGGCTGTCATAGCTGGTCACTTATGCTCTCTTGGTTCGCCTGCCCCAGTGTTCAAGTACAACACACTAGTTTAAGTTTTAAGGTAATAGGTTATATTTCATAGCAGAATGGTCTAAGGAAATTTCGTACTATATTTTTGACTGATAGGAAGTAATTGGTTCATTCTTTGCCATTTGTAAATGTACCTTTCATCTAGTGATGTGAGTCAGATGTAATTTGAGGAATTAGTGCAGTAACAGGAATATCTTACAGGCTGGTTTACTAACAGATCTAGTTTCAAGGATGTTTTTACATATTCACCTTTTCTGTGAAATCTCTGTGATTTAATGAACCAGCACACCTGGCTCAACAGCTCAGAGTGCCATTGTAGACAAGGCAGCAGCTAATTCTGTCCTTGGTAAGGATGACTTGTTTGATAAATTCATTGTTTTCTTTAGAAGGATACAAAGAGAAAGACTTAGAAACTGTAATCTGGAACATAATGTAAACCAGAAGGAACAGTGGGGTAACAGATGTATCATGGCCCAGCAGGGCCAAAGTGCCCTTTACTGCATTCCTGCTTCTCACCCAAGTCACACAACTTTGCTTTGCTGTGGAAACCCAGTGGTGTAAGGCAGAGCAACACTGTGACACCACCACTGAGCAGCAGAGATGCCAATTCCATGAGGACAGATTTGTAGATCCTTTTAATGTGCTTAATAAATAACATCTATTTAGCACTTTGACTTCATAATGCTATAAGGAGAAAAAAATAAAAAAATAAAAAAGTCCCCCAAAGTTTAGTTTTTTTTAATAAATTCAAGCAAACACAAAAACATCTAAAATGGTTTTTATTTTGCTAACCTTCCTTGGGTCCTGGGAGGAGGAGGACATGAGGTATTTCCTTCTGTCTGTGCAGAGGTTTCCTGCAGCTCCCCTGCAGATGTTGGCTGCTGCAGGTACACCTGGAGCACAGGTGTGCTCCTACCTGGGCACAGGCTCTGCTCGGGCACGAGAGCAGCTACCAGCTCTTGTCACTAAAATGTGCCCGGCACTGTGGGACAAGGGATTGGTTTCTTACTGTTTCACAATATTAATTCCATTACCCTGACAGCCTTCCCCAGCCCTGCTCCCTGTCTCAGTGGGCATGCTGCAGTCTCAGGAGCTGCTCTCCGAGTGGTGATGCCTGAGCACATCCCTGATGACTCCTCATCCACACGTTTTTATTCCTTTATTCAGTTGCATTTCTCAGGGCATCCTATACTGTGTGATCTTACAAAAGGAAAGGTTTTCAGAAATAGAAATAAAAGCCGGTTATTGACTGAATACATCTCTCAGGGCACATGAATGTTCCATTGAACTGCATTTGCCTCCCTTCCTGAAAATCCCCTGGAATGTGGACCGTCTGATCTGGAACTGCCCTGCTCTGTGGCACTGTGATGTGAAGCCCCTCTGCCTCCTTTTTCTGCCATGTTTTTCTTTGAATCAGGTGCAGCTTGAGCGATGAAAAAAGAGATTTGAGGGAGAGAATTGTTTTGAGATGGAAGATGGTTAGAAGGACTAAAGTTCCTGTTTTATTGACCAAATTTATGCTTACACTGCACTTCTAATTCATGGAAATGGAACATTTTACATTTACAGACAGTAGTGAATTCCTTGCCGATGACTGCAGTATAATTGCTGGTGGAAGCCTTATTGGTTGGCATCCTGATTCTGCTGCTGTGTTATGGAGGAGGATCTTGGGAATTCTTGGAGATGTGAACAAGATACAGTCACCTAAAATCCACGCAAAAGTTTTTGGGTACTTATATGAGCTGTGGTATAAACTTGCAAAGGTATGTGATGCTTACAGGTAATGCTAATGACTTCTCTTTTGTTGTAAAAATTATTAATAAATATTATTAAATAGGATTCAGTGTTAGCCTCTGGAGCATAAGCATGACATGGGAGGGTTCTGTCCTAAAGGAAACTGATCCTGTTTGGTTTCTAGTACCTATACCTAATAGAGCATGATCCTGTCCAGTGACAAGAGAATTTAAATGGGCTGAGGAAAGAGTAGCAAAGAACATAGAAGTATAGAACAAAATACCACAAGTATTTATGTAAAGGCCCACGGTATGACCCAGACTGGTAACATTTCCTTCGGCCGGGGAGCAACACCATAAAAAAGCTTTCCAGCTTTGGCTGAAGTAGGAACTCTGTATAGTGCAGGGCATAGTGCCTGAACATAAATATAATAAGATTTAAATGTAATAGTATGATAAAGAGAACGTTGGAAAAGTAAGCTGTCAGTTTTCTCAACACTCTTCTTTTAAAACCCTCAGATAAGGGACAACCTCGCTATCAGCGTGGACAATCAGTCAACTCCCTCTCCTCCCATCCTAATCCCTCCTCTCAGGATATTTGCATCGTGGCTGTTCAAGGTAAGTTAGTTCTAAAGTTCTCACACGTTTTCTGGTGTGTGTTTAGTTGTGTTATTTTTGATGTTTACAATCACTGCCGGCTAAGAGGACAAACATCCTCCAGAGGCTCTTTGGACCCAAATATCTGTTAATAAACACGCGGAGCAGATTTACTTTCTGGAAGAGCTGCTGGAGGGGCAGCTTTGTGTTAGCTAGCTCTGAGGGGCCGGGGGCTAACCCCAGGTGTGTGTGTCTGCAGGCAGCCACGCTGCCCAGCGAGTACAAGGAGGGCAAGCTGCAGGCGTTCCGGCTGCTCTGTGCCATGATGACCCGGCGCCAGGACGTGCTGCCCAACTCCGACTTCCTCGTCCACTTCTACTTTGTGATGCGCCTCGGCTTGACAAGTGAGGACCAGGTACGAGCTTTGCTTTATTAAAAACTTAAGGTATTATTGCTCTCAGGATGCCCTTCTGAATCCCCTGTGCAGTTGGTTGCAAGGACGTCCTCAGAACAAAAACAGAATTAGAATTGATGCTGTCCCCTCCAGACTTTCCCTCTTCAAGATGAGTCCTTCGGGGAGTATTTAGAAGGGTGATCCCAGCTCTGCTGAGCGGGTCCCAAGGGGGCTGAAGGGAGAACTGAGACAGAAGGCTATCGTACCACTGTAAACAAGAGGTGCTCTCAAAACATTCTGTTTGTGTGGGTAAATGTTTTTTCGGGTCCCCACGTCCTGGTTTAGCCTGATCAATAAAGTATTCAGTATGAGGTGAGGAAAATACTTAATCCATTGAGCTGTCAGGTGATTAGTGGCCACGGAAACAGCTCAATGCTCATAAAAACTATAAAAATACTCTGTAGATAAAATAGAAAGTGTCTACAAACACTTCTGTGTTTTTTATAGCTGTAGAAGTGAGACCAAGGGCTGAAGCTGTGCTGGGGGTGGCAGCAGAGGGCACAGGGACCCCTTGGGAAACAGAAACCCTGGCAATTTATTGCTGGTGCCTTTAGGAAACCAGATAAGTTTGGTTATTTCTGAGATGGAAGAGAGAGAGAATGAATTGTTACCAGACTCTTGCCCCTCACTTGCCCTCCTGAAACGTTAAAGTATTTGGAAAATCTTCCTTTTAAATAGATACAAATAGAAAGGAAAGGTTTTTCTCCTGGAAAATCCCAGGAGTCCCAGCTGCTGCTGCAACTTAAGAAAAAACCACTAGTATCTGCCATTTCTAAAGCACAAACAGGGAAAAATGGAAGTGTGGTGGGAACTCCCCTTTTTGGCACTCAGTGTGTCAACTGAGAGGAACCAGGAGCTCATTCCACTTCCATCTCGCTCCGGTCAGATCCAGCAGAGTCCCCTCAGTCCCTCCAAGAGGCTGGTAACACCCTCTAGGGTGAGAGCCCTGAACTGAACCCCCCCAGCAATAAATCCTCTGGCACAGCCACAGCACTCTGTGCCGAGGTACGGCCCAGGGGCCAGAGGAGGGGGAGCAGTGGAGCCAGCCTCACTCTGCACATCGCTCCGGGGCTTCCTGGATATTGTGCTGCTGCTCTTTGTTCTCCCTCCTCGCTGGCGTTTGCTGTGTTGCCTCTTGGTGGCACACTTGACCGCAGGTTTGCTCTTGTGTGACAGTCCTTCCCGTTTGGTTTTCCTTGGCTATGGAGCTGGGTGAGGAGTTAACTCGCAGAGCCTTGGAGCAACCTGTTCATAGGAAGCAGGATGCTTGCACCTGCTCCTGCATTTCCAGGATGGTTGGCACCAAGGTGCTTGCCGGGTGCTGAGACTAGTGGGACCCTGGTTTAACAGAGGGCACAGGATTGCTGGAACATGGATCCCAGCATGGTTTCCAGGATTCCAGTTAGTGCAAACCAAAATAAACTTGGGTGCAGATTTTTTTAGCATAGATTGCTTTTGTTTGCTAAGCACAGACATAAATTTCTCACTTTTAAGGAATATGCACAGAAGGAAGGGGAGGAGGCATCTCATGGAGGAATTTCCCTTCTGTATGGGTCACTGGTGGGACTTTTAGCATTTACGGGGGGAACCACAGACAGCCCAGCTCCAGGAAGCCACCGTGACTGCTTCAGAACAGCTTCTTAGGTGGCTGCATAATTAAAAATATTGCAGTCAGAAACCTCTTTGACCTGAATATGATTTTCAATATTTTGTTTTGCATCATATATTTCTCTTTTCACTTCTCCCTTGAAGACATAAATGTAGGAGATTTCTGATGTATTGTGTCGCTTTTAGTGTTGATAGAAAAATGAAATAATGCATTTTTGAGTACATTATAAATGAATGCAGTGTTATTCGCAGCAAGTGCAGCCTAACTTTGCAGCCTGGTCTCGTGGGGTGCAGAAAAGAGCAGCGTGTGGGTGTATTTTAGAGGAGGCTCCCGTGGCACGCCAAGTTCAGGACCTAGCAATTAGCTCAGCAGAGGAGACAGCGGGGTAATGAGCTGCAGCTAATTTGTGCATGTGCAAGTGTCTAACAACAAACACCTCGGGAGAAGTGAACAATTCTCTGCAAGAATTGCATCACCTTTCCAGGTGGGAGAAGCCATTGCATCATTTTGAGCCCCCGTCTGGAGCTGGGATTGCCTCCAGCCAGGGAGGGACCCGAGGTCAGGGGGCGAGGGACCATCTGCAGGTGGTGCCTCCCTCCTGCCCTGCTCCACATGGCAGCATTGCTCTGCTGCTGGAGGGAGCCAGGGCTTTTTCCTGGTTTTAATGAGGTTCACAGCCTTCCCTCCCTGACGTCCAGCATGAAGGAAAGAGTTTGGATGTTCACTGCCACGTTTGGGGTTAGTGGCAGTTGTTTACCTACAGCTGTTTCAATTCCTCAGCTGGATTATTGAAAATCAAGAAGTGTTCCTGGGATGTGGTTTTTCGGGATAGCCTGTTGTATTTTGGGTAGGCATAGCTGCCTTCTGCTGCCAGCTGAGCCTGATGGTTGGAAAATTCCCATTCCAGGGACTGCAGCTACCCGTGTCTTTTGATTTGGACAATATGTACAGCTTTTTAAATTAACCCAAAATTTAACCTTGCAGTACACAAATCTCACAAATACCTGAACTGGAAAAGGAAATGTAGTTTATTATTGCTACTGGCTGCTTACTGTAGCAGGAGTTTTTGCTTCATTCACCTGAAAAAGTCCCTGAGCCTTTCCTTGTTCCATAGCTGCCTCCTTTTTGCTGAAGGACAAAAGTACCCGAACACAATCCCAGAAAGCTACGAACACTACTCAGGTCCCTTCTCAGAAAAGCAGCTGTTGAGATAATTGTGATTCCTCAAGTCTGGTCCTTCTGGCACTTAAATCATCCTCTGGGATTGCTGGGGGTTTCTCCTGGGAATCCTGTGGGTTTTTGTGATGCCATCTTGTTCCTGTCTAAGTTTCCACTCTTAGTCTGAAAGGAGAGCGCAGTGCAGTGGAGGTGCTTGGGTCTGCCAAAGAGGCGGCAGCTTTTCAATACCTGTTCAACTCTCAAACCCTCCTCTGTCGTGTCATTTCTTTAGTCCCCCCCTACTGTCAGGGTGAGCATCAGTTACTGTGCCTGGTGTCCCCTGTCACCAGCACCGAGGGGTCACCCAGTACTCAGAGGTGACCTGCCAAGTGAGTCAACGGGTCAGTGGTCGCCCTGACTTTGGAAGGGAGTTTTAACAAATAACATGTGCAATCACACTTATTTGCCAGAATATCTTTGGAGTAGGATGCTTACATGTTTAAGCAACATAATAAAATGTAGAGACAAACAGCCAGGGAAGGAGACACTGCAGTGGCTTTTTCAGTTCAGTGATGTGAAGGGCAGAACAAACTTTAAATATGGAAGCAGAGAAACCCAGCCCAAATCCAACAGAGCTGGCAGATGTCCTGGGTGATTAAGTGTCAGCACATGCAGCAGGCCTGCTCAGAGCCCAGGCTGGCTGCAGCCAGGGCACTTAACAGCTTTGTTTGTAGCTCCGTTCCCTTTAGTAGTGAAAGGATGACGTGGATGAAATACTCTGTCAATAGAGACGGTGATGTGCTAGTGGACGTTATGTGTCTATAAGCCTCTTTATTTGTTTGAGATGCACTGTTGGCAATTACGGAAAGGAAGTTGCAGCAGCTCTCTGTAAGCTTATGTAGAAACACTGGCTGGAGCTCTTGGTGTGGGAAATGGCTAATTTATAATAGGAAGCATTTTTCAGTAGAGCTGCTACTGGAGAAGCCATATTAATTATTGTTTGTATTAACATTGGTCTGACTCTTAATAAAGAAGTATTTGTGGGCTTTTATATCTTTCTGTACAGTTGTTACTCGGCTGTAAGGAGCAGTGTACGGCCTGTAGGCTGTCGCTAGGACCTGTAATAGCCTTCTAAAGGTACAATAAATAAGTACCTTTGCTTTTGTCCCCCACGAATGGGTACTTCTTGCCTTATGGCGTTGCACACAAGGACCCTTAGTTGTACAGAAACCATAAAGCTGTTTACGTTCTTTCCCAAGCTGCCATTTAAAAGGAAATAATCTTAATATGGTCTATTAAAGCTTAGATTCCCCTATTTTAGCTTCTTGAGACTTCTTTCCAATGGCTACCATGATTTTCTCCCTCTTTTAATCCCCCCTTATCTCATTTTCTGTAGAAAATTTGCCAGTGTGTCCCCATTATGTGCTTTGAGTGCTTTGAAAAAGTGTTAACAGACAGCATGTTTCCAGTAGAGACAAACAAAAGTCCAAATGCCAGGGTCTCACAGGAACTCTCACATCCCCCTCTGCTCACCCAGAGCAGAGGAAGTGGGAAGTGCTGCAGAAAACAGCTGGAAGATTGACTGAAAGCAAGGGGGAGCCCAGGTCATGCCAATTATAGGAGCTGTGTGTTCCAGAATGATTTTGGTAGTTTTGTTCTCTTCTGTTTATTTTGCTTTAATACATTTTCCCTTTCTAAATTGCTTCCATCCCACCCAAATTCCTGTTCTGTAGTCGGTGCTCTGTCTGTGGGACAGCTCGGGGCAATCCTGCCACAGGCATCTGGGACAGATCCGTGTGGGGACACAAGGTCATCTCCACGTTGCAGGCAGTGCCATGGCCTTGGCACCCACACCTCTGTCCCTGCATCCAGGGAGTGCTCAGGAATTGCTCTCCTGGTGTGCATGAACCAAAATATTGCTTTCAGTCCTTAATTCCAGTGGCTGCCTCAGTTGTAGCAAATGTGGCTTGTTTGGAGGTCAGGTGTTAACTGGCACCTTGGAATGGAGTTTTCTGATCAGCTTGCCCTGGGTTTCCTGAGGTTGTCAAATTTACTTGGTAAATTTTTGTTGGAACCTGATTTTTGACAAGTTAACTCTTGCCTAAAATGTAATGGTAGGTAGGAAAACTTGGAGTAAGTAAATGGAAGCATTTGTTCCTTTAAAGTAAGAAAGGAAAAGGGAGGATTTACCACTTAGGTCTTGTGTAAATTAATAATCTTTCTCATGCTGTAAAGCTCAGCCGCTAATGAGGTGTCTCTCAGTGAGGAACAGAGTGAACTTTCAGTGAAAAATCCATGTTGTTCCTGTTGAGAGACAATTGGAAACGTGAGGAAGGCAGCTGGCAGGCTATTTGGTTACACCTGTAATCTGCAAAAGCTTGAACAAAAGTTAGGTGAAGAATATTTTTGCAATTGACCTTTCAGTGAACTTGCATAAATTTATTTCGCTTACTCAGAGGATGTTTATGACCTTATAATTTGGATTACTAGATTAACCTATACTGAAATATGATGCCATTTATAGGGTTAATGCATTTGAGAAGGACATGCATGTGATTGCCCCTTCCTCTCCCCCTCTCCCCAGCTTTAACACTACAGAGCATCATTTTGAATTGAAACAGTCCATAATGGTCCTTTTTTTCACTTTTCTTTAACAACGTGAACACTAAATTATAGCTGTGCAATTATGTAAACAATGGAAATGCTTCCAGAATGAATACTTCCTTTTAAATTTTCATTTTGTGTAATTGCTGAAAGGTTTGGAGCCATAATAAACCAAAATGATTTTACACATTTATCGTTCTAAAGGTCAATTATGAAAGAAGTAAAGAAACAACACTGTGCAGAATGAGTAAACCAATTTCCATGGCCATCACCATATGTTTTTCTTATGGCTTGTGTTTTCCAGTTGCTGTGTACATAGCATTCAATTAAAGTGATTCATTGACTAGGCTGGAGCTGCTGCCCAGAGTTTACATTTCCAGGCCCGCGCTCGGGAGGGAAGGAAGCGCCTGGGCTCTGTTTGAATTACCTGATTTTGCAGTATCACTGATAGCACAGATGTTCTCGCTCCCTCGCCTTCTCACAAGCCTCACTCTGCTGATAAGCTCCCAAAGCTACCGAATTACTGCCTGAAATCCCGTTTTATTGCGAGCTGGCTCGCGCAGGGGAGTGTGCGGATTGGGAAAGGGGGCAAAGCCTGGCGGGATTACCCGAGCCTCTGCGGCGTGGCTCTGTCCGTTCGCTGTGCAGCCGCATCCAGTGGAAGGACAATTCCATAGGCAGGATATCTTCTGCCTTGTCTTAGTTGAAGTGAAGTCACTCAGACCACCCAAGTGCACGCTGGTATGGCTGAGATGAACCTCAGCAGTGGGAACAGCCTGGCAGAGTGGGTCGGTCCGGGCCCTGTGTGCGACGCACAGCATGCAGCCCATGCTGGGAATTCAGAGGAAAACCAAGGATTGGTTCAGTAGCTTTTCAGAGTAAATTTTTCAAAGGTTTCTCACTATGGAAAATGATTATTTTTTCCCCATAGTAGTAATATCTCATAACCAGCAAGTAGATCCCTGCAGCCCCATTCCTCCAACATTTAGGAATGTGTGTGTGGTCTCAGCATTCATGTATTAAGGTAACAGTTGTGTGATTCCATCTCTCTGCTCGTTTTGGAAGTGTTCTGTGCAGGGAGCAGGGTGCAGGGGCTCTGAGCATCGCTCTGTGTGTGACAGATGGGAGCGATGG
Source organism: Cephalopterus ornatus (assembly GCA_013396775.1). Taxonomy (NCBI): domain Eukaryota; kingdom Metazoa; phylum Chordata; class Aves; order Passeriformes; family Cotingidae; genus Cephalopterus; species Cephalopterus ornatus. The sequence continues at coordinate 184,694 of VZRE01002349.1, forward strand.
GCGGAGGACAGGAGTTAATGCAGTGGTTGGGAGCAGGTCCCGGGGCTTCCGTGGCCAGGTTGTCCCAGGCTCCTTTATCGTGGCACATGTCAACAGCCGTGTGCTCCCATCTGCTGCCCGAGATTAGGAGCAGCCTGTGCCGTACCTGGCCCTGCTGTGCAGGTGTGGCTGTGCCGGCCAGCCCCGTGTGCTAATCAGGCCCTTAATTATAAAAAGGTGGGTCCTTTGTTCTGCTCCGACTGGGATTTTACCACCCACTTTATGAGCTGCTGCATCCATCTGCTCCGCATTCTCAGTGTTTGCATTGACCCATATTGACTTAAAAGGTATCAAAGGAAGTGATTAAAACTAGTTTAAACATTAACTCGAGTGGCATTTTAGCTTATTCAGGAAAGTGAAAGCATTATCTGCTATGTTTAAAACTAATACTATTTATTTAAAATATATAGTGGTTATTTCATCAGATGTTGGTGTTGAAAACAGTGGAACACTAAATGGGGGATGTGCAGGTGTTTAGCAGGGCTTTGATAAAATAGTGGTGATCTTAAAGCACCTCTTCGTGTAGAGAAAATTAGGTTTGCCAGCTTTAGCTTCTGGTGTAGAAATTGAGCACATGGATGCATTCTGGGACTCCCGAGTTCAGGCCTTCCTTAACACATAAGGGTGGACATGGAAAAGTTCCTTTGCAACCTTCCTTCACAATTTTAGTGAGTGAAAAATAATTTTCTACTTAGTATAGAAATAGCCTGATCTAACTCTTCAGCAAATACAGTGTTGCAGGTAAGGATTATATAGATTTTATGGCTAGTTTAAACGTGCTGAAAGCTTGCAGGAAGAACATTTTAACTCAAATCCAGGAACTTTGCCCTGATTTGGAGAGACTGTGAGGACTTGAAATGTGTAAGGATTGAGGTTGAAATGCTTATCTTGACCATGCTCTGTGTCACAGGGTGACGATGAGCAGAGCTGGGGGTGCTGCTCTGTTCCTTCAGGGCACAGGGAGCACGTGGTGGGGTCAGCTTCTGTTCTCATGGCACAGAATTTTGAGTGAAGCAATTTAGGAACTCACTCCTTTGGAGTGCTGCAGTGCCTCATCTTAAATCCATTAAAGGTTTGGATGTTTTGAATCCAAAGTCTTACTTAACAGAATGGTTGTGCTTAGGCACAGAGAGAGACATGGGCGTGTGGTTTGGGTTTTTAACAGGAATTTAAGAATAGAAATCTTAACCAAAACACCCAGTACACTTTTGCTACTCCATGCATCTGGTGCTGATTACATGACAGTCAGTTTTTTGCACCTTGATTAGTGCGAGACTGGTGAACCTCGAAGTTAAATCTTCTCAAACTCTCCCTTTTGCTTGTGGGCTCTTTCTGTGGGTTATTTTTCTTTTGGCTTATTTCTTCTCACACAGGGAACTTCTCTTGCAGGATATCCTGAACACTGTCATAAAGCACTGCCCACCCTGGTTTTTCTTCCTGGGCTTGCCCGGGTTCACGATGCTGATCGGGGACTTCGTGGCGGCGGCGGCGAGGGTCCTGCGCACGGACACGCTGGAGGTGAGCGCGGCTAACGAGCTCGTTCCTGCCACACAGGCAGGCTCCTGGGGCCGATGCCATGGCAGCTGATGTGGGAAATCAGGGGACAGGGTGCCACCCTGGTATTGCAGAGGTGTTTCATCGAAAGGCTAAGGCGTGAGGAACCCTCTCCTGGCTACCGTTGCCGCACGCTCAGAGCAGTGCTGGGGGTTCAGCAGCTCCTAAGCTTTATTTCAGTGAGCAAACACTGAAAATGGGGAACTCTTTGGGTAATACAGCGCTCCTGACTAAATGTCAACACAAACAGAAATGTGACTCTGAATGATTAAATTATTGAAGGATAAGTAAAATAGCAAATCAATGATCGGTTGCAAAAATAAGGGTAAAGGCCTGACAGTCCTGGCAAAAACAGGACAACTTTGTTGCATGTGAAACACCGGCTCAGGGGAGACCTTTGTCTGTTTTGGCCCAGGGCTTTTGCTGCTGCTCTTGACATTTGTGTGACCGAGCAGGCGGCCCTGCACAGGGCCACAGCCCCTCCTGTTTCAGCAGAGCTGGAATGGTGAGCCCAGCCGCGCATTTTCCATCGGCCCTCCAAGAGGCTGATCAGCCTGACTGTTGATCCAAAGCTTAAAGTGCTAATAAGAAATGAATACTCAACTTTCCACAAAACAAACCAAACCGAAACACCACCTTCCATTTCTCCTACAAGCATAAAACTGGGTGTTCCTTGTATTTTCAACATTAAGTGGTAGTTAATGTGTTTCTAGCTCATGCCATGGTGCTTTTGATGGTTTTCCCGAAGTATGGATCTCTCTGCACATTGGTATCATCTGTGCACTCATACTGAGTGCGCTGTGCACTCTGTGTCACAGGATCACGTAATAGCAGTGCTGGATTAGTGCTTCAGCTTACCTTTAGGTGGTTCTGTACTTCCAGTTGAGACCAAATGGCTGATGGTTGTATTAGGTGATGACAGAGGGAGTATTAAAGATGTAGAATGTGCTCAGGAGTGAGGCCAGGTGCCTGCTGGAGAGCAGCTCAGCCTCACAAAGAGAGCACAGCAGCAAAAAGCACGGGCAGGAAGGTGTGTGTTAGTCACTGCTTTCATACAACTGTTGCTGGAGTTGTAAAGGAAAAGGTCCTGGGACCCTTCAGTGCTGCATTGTGAATCCAGCACACTGAGGATGGCAGTGCATACTGGCCTCAGAGCTGATGGCATCTTCATGTGTGAAGGTTTTCCTAATTAATATTTCTGTTTACTTGCCCCTCATTAGGCTCCCCGTTCGGAAGCTCACACCATCCTTGGTGCTCTCGTGTGCTTTCCAAATACCTACCAGGAAATCCCACGGTTGGGGCCTGTTTCAGAAGCCAGTGAGATCAGCACAGGAACTGCAGATGTGAAGGTAAAGCCCCACTTCGTTATAAATCCTTAGGTTACCTATTTTATTTTTATTATTTAGTTACTTAATTCTTACTGTGAGTTTTTGGTTAAAAAAGGAACCCCTCCTTCTCCCCAAACCCCACAGCTGCACATGTTACATGTGCTTTGATGAGCAGTGCTTTGCTTGACATGTGCCATAAGGGTAACAAAGCTTAGATACTGCAAATTCCAGTTTGGTTTTTCAAGGAGAGCGAGCTGGCTGTGATCAGATGCCATGTTTTTCCAGCCAGATCCCTTTCAGGCCAATTCATTAAATAGTGTAGGTGGTATTTAAGGTGTCCATTCGTTGTACCTGTGTCCATTAGCTCGTCCTGTGAGAGATGTGCGGGGTGTGTAAGGGTAGAGATTTTTTGCCTTATTGCTATTTCGGTACCCAGAGCAATGCAGGGACCCCTTTGCACGCTGGGCTCCCATTCTTGCTTTCTTCATCAGGCCTTGGAGAGTCACTGGAGGCATGTTAAAACTGTCTCAGTTTTAGAAGTGTCTTTTCTGTGCTTAAAACGTAAACACTACAGTTTGTATGAAGTGTGACCTCTACTCATCGTTTGTAAAGACCCTTCCACTCTGAAAATTAATAGATTTCTATCTTGCTGCCTGTACCTGAGTTCGTGAGTTATAGGTCAATTCAATTTGTCCACAAGGGCCTGTGTATTTGAGTTGTAATCAGTATTTCTCCCTTGACAAAATATAACTGGCATGAGGTAAAGATGCTTTAAGAACAGACTGAGGATGAAAATGACTTCACTTGTAACTATGTAAAAATTAACTTTAAAATAGGTGTATGAAAAAGATGCTTATTCTAATTTAATTTGTTGTTTCAGTATTGCCTCATACATATTTTATTGAAGAATGCTACAGAGGAGCCAAGTGAAGCTGCAAGGTAAATTACTGAGTAAAAGAAATGGGGAAATCATGGAATTGTTTGGGTTGGAAAAGATCTTAAGAATTATCAAGTCCTTTAGTTGGAAAATCTTTCTTGCTACTTGTTTTTGGTGCTTGTCCAGCTGAGGTGTTGCTCCTGCCTTGTGGTTTGGTCCTGTGAAGCGGAGCCTCGCTCTGCACCATGAAGGTGCAGGCCTGTTGTGTGAGAGGGAAAAAGATCTTTGTGCATTTTTTTCTTTTTATTCTTTTTTTTTGTTCTCCTAAATGTTCTTCTAAAACTTGTGACAAAACCACTCTTGCTTTTACCGAAGATGCATAGCCATCTGTGGCCTGGGAGTCTGGATATGTGAGGAGCTCACGCAGTGCACGAACCATCCCCACGTGAAGAAGGCCATCAATGTCATAGGTGTGACACTCAAGGTATTGCTCTGGCGGGCCCGAATCAATAAGCATTGTGTAAAAACAGCATTTCCACTTTTTAAAGAGCTGATGATGATCTGGAGCACAGTCTGGAGGTGTGGTGTCCTATACAGTCGTGCAGAATATTTGCAAAAATGGTGTGTGCTTGTGTACCTAAAGACCCTTTCCCCAGCAGACTGAGTTAAGATCACACAGACAATATCAAACCTACTGGTTCCTAATGCTGACAAGGTGATTTCATAGCATTAACGTTTTTTATTGTTTGTATAAATGCAAAATAATTTAAAATGTAGAAAAACTGAATGCGTTGTATTGTATGTGGACATTTTATTTGGCTTTTAATCACCTTTTTTCTTCCAGTTTTCCAATAAGCTGGTAGCTCAGGTAGCCTGTGATGTTCTTCAGCTGCTGGTGTCTTACTGGCAAAAGCTTCAGGAGTACGAATCCTCCCTGTGCCGGAAAATCACTGAAGTACGTCAGACTTTTTAAAATGTTTGTAGGGACATCATGTGCAAAGTTGTTTTAATTCCTTCCTGGAGCTGCTGTGAGTTGTTAACTGCCTTCTTCTGCAGACATTGTTAGGGATGTAATTGCTGCAGTGCCAGGAGCAGTGTATGTCCCGTGTTTGCAGGGACTTGTTTTCAAAATGCTCAGTAAATCCTTGTGTTTCACTTGGACATGGATTGACATGGGCAGTTGGATGCTCCGAAGGGAATTGAACCTTTTCCATACCCTGTGCACATGAAGTCCAACTCTGTCTTGCTAGTGAAAGAAGTTAAATGCCTTTCTGACATCTGCTCGTTTGGATGCAGATCCTTGTGGCCACCATTGCATTCCTTTTGCCGAGTGCCGAGTACTCCTCCGTGGAAGCGGATAAGAAGGTGCGTCACTGACGAGAGCTGTCTCCATTCCCTTTTTGTGCTGTTTAGAGGTGCTTTTCAAATGAAGTCACTTTGAACCAGAGCTGTAAACTTTCCAACCCCTACCTTGAAGTTGGGGTGAATTGGCTAGAATGTACCTAAATACCGTGTTCCACGTTCTTGTTCAGTTCATAGTTTCACTGCTGCTCTGCCTGCTGGATTGGTGCATGGCACTGCCCATGAAAATGCTGCTGGAGCCCGCCTCTGCTGGTGCCGTGGAAGATCAACATGCATCCAGAGCTCCTTTACTGGACTACATTTACAGAGTGAGTATGGGAAGGAAAGTGATTTACTGTGTCTGGATGTTTAGAGATGCCTTTCACACACCCTGGTAAGGCACAGAAGCAGTTTTGGCAAGCTCTAGAAAACCGTGAGTTCTTGCAATGTGGGCAGAAGTCGTACAGGTGAGAAGTACAAATGCAAAATGTTAAGAAGATAAGATTAGAGATGTAGAACAGACAGGGGGTGGTGAAGAGAACGATAAAATGCTTAAAACAACAAGCCAGGGAAGATAATCTTTGCAGAAATATTTGAAGTGGGTTGTTGAAAGACAAAGCAAGTCCTGAAGTGAGCTGTTAAAGTATAGGATCAGTGGAGATGGTGAGTGTTAATTTAAAAATGCTGTTCTTGGCCATATATGGTTTTTGTAGCATGTCCTGGTTTTCACGAAGTCAGAATTAGGAAGGGGCAGTGCTCCTGGGGTGTGCTGGGGACTGTCCTGTGGGGTTTATTTGTGCTGCAGTGTCCTGCTGTCCCCTGGCAGGTCCTGCACTGCTGTGTGAACGGCTCCAGCACCTACACGCAGCAAAGCCACTATGTGCTGAGCCTGGCCGACCTCTCCTCCTATGACTATGACCCGTTTTTGCCACTGGGGAACGTCAGGAGCTCGGAGCCAGCCCAGTGCCAGTCCTCCACGGATCTGGGCAACCTGCTCACCGTTGCTGAGGGTAAGAGAGCTCACAGAGCGTGGACCGGCTGTGGGGATGTGGTAAAATAAAACTGCGGGACAGGTAGAATTCCTTGGAAAGCTGTTGTAAATAGTTCCTTGAACAGGAAGGATCGGGAAGACAGCTAAGGCAAGCAGCTGCAATGTGACAGAAACCCACAGTTGCTTTTTTTTGAATTGCCTCTTGCTGCTCTTACTGATCCATTATCTTTTCACTGATGGTTTTAGAGAAAAGGAGGAGGAATTTAGAACTGATACCTCTAACGGCACGGATGGTGATGACTCACCTGGTGAATCACCTGAGCCACTACCCGCTCAGCGGAGGCCCTGCCATTCTGCACAGCCTCCTCAGTGAGAACCATGACAACTCCTTCGTGGAGTCCTCTGAGCTGTCCTCGGAAGTCTTCCGGAGTCCCAACCTGCAGCTCTTTGTGTTCAATGACAGCACTCTCATCTCTTACCTCCAAATCCCTGCAGAGAAGAGGGCGGGTGCTGAGCCGGCAGCAGCCCCCTCGGACGTCAGGGTGATTGTCAGGGATATCTCAGGGAAGTACTCTTGGGATGGCCGGATACTGTACGGCCCTTTGGAGGGCTGCCTTCTGCAACGGAGCACCACCAACACCTTTGTGATCTGCAGCAACCCTGAGCAGCACTTCACTTCCCAGAACGACCTTTCCCAGGCGGAGGAAGGAGAAGATGCTCTGGACCAGTTGCTGGAGAAGATTGGTGCCACCAGCCCCGAGTGCCTTCTGCACCCCCAGCGCAAGCTGAACGAGCCGGCGCCGCCGCCCTGTGGGATGAGCTCCGAGCAGGAGCGAGCCATCATGGAAGCTCTGATGAGGCAGAGTGCCCAGGAAAGGGAGTTCATCCTGAAATGCAGCTCGGACTGCAGCATGAAGGTGGCCCGCCAGGAACCACCACGTCCTGCTGAGCCTCAAGCCTCCTTTTATTTCTGTCGGCTGTTGCTGGACGACTTGGGAATGAACTCCTGGGACAGAAGGTAGGGAGAGGGGATTCAGAACATGTTTACAGTACTCTGACTCTTCTCACTTCTTACCCCCAAATGTGTACACACTGAAGAAAACACGTCATGTTTATTGGATTCACTTCACTTAGGTATTCGGATGACAAAATACTGTGTCTGTATGGTGTAGCATTTGCCTTCAAAACTTTTTTTTTTTCTTTTTCTTTTTTTAGAAAAAGCTTTCACTTGCTTAAGAAAAATTCAAAATTGCTGCGAGAACTGAAAAATCTGGATTCCCGCCAATGGTAGGTGATGTGTTCTGGGCACACCATTGGTAAGGTTTGTGTTTCCCAAGGAAGAATGAGTGAGTCACCACAATGAAAGCTTCACTGCCGTTGCCTATGCCAGCAATACAAATATTAGTATGTAAAATGGATTGTTTGTTTCTCCAGAGTTCTGCAGCCCGAATGGAGGAGCTATCTGCACTGGCTCTGTGAATTCCAGCGAATTCCAAATCAGTAGCAAATAATTAGACAGAGCAACCTATTTCCAGTTTGCTTAGCTGAGAGGGGAGGGAAGAAGTTCCCAAATTGTTTGTGACCTTGGTTCCTCTGACACAAAGGACCATTTCTCTCAGGATGATCCATGTCAGGAGCAGTACTTTAAGGGGTGATCTCCCCAGAACTGCTCTCCAGCCAGGAAGTGGCAGAATGGAGTTCTGAAAGTGATGTTTTATTTTTCATTACTGGACATAGGGCTATTTGAAAAGCCTCTTCAGCATTGCATCCCAACAGTTTCCATATCAAATCCACTTTGCTTGTTTTCAGAGAAGCCAACTGTCTCTGTCAGCCTTGTAAAACTGAGCCCAGGATGTAAGAGTCAATAATGTTTCTTCCTCCTCATATGTCATCAGCCTGTAATTAACATTCTGTAGGTCAGATTATGCTCCCATTAACACCTGTGCCACCTTGCTGTCTGTGGCCAAGCTGCACAGCTCGGAGTCATTAGCCCTGTAGTTGGAACTTGGTCACCAGTGCTGTGGCTGATGCTCAGGAGGACCAGCCTGGGCTCCTCTCTCAGAACTGGGGTGTCTCTGCAGCAGGAGGAATAGAAACGGGTGGAAATCTATTTCTGCAGCTGAAAGTGAGCAGTGTACTTTTGTGCAAAAAAGAAACGGATGCATGGAGTTAAATGTGGGCACCTGCTCATAGCTTTGGAGTGCAAGGGGTGTAAAAAACAATTTTGAGCTGAAACTTGTGTAACTTTGTTTTTGTGTCCCATGGCAGCCGTGAGACTCACAAGATCGCCGTGTTCTACATCGCCGAGGGACAGGAGGACAAGTGCTCCATCCTGGCCAATGCTAGGGGAAGCCAGGCATATGAAGATTTTGTAGCAGGACTGGGCTGGGAGGTAATAGCCGTAAATGCAGGCAAACTAACATGTTGCTAATGTCACTGCGTAGCTTTTAATTCTCCTTAAGAAAAGATAAACTTCACTACACACTGATAATTTAGCTGCTTTTAGCTCTTGACGTGGTCAGAGCACACACTCACCACAGGAGCTTCCTCGTGAAGCTTTTGGGTATTATTTGCATTGTCAGAATGGTGTGTCATAATCTAAGTGCCATGAAAATTTATGGGTTTGGGAAATGCAGAGTAGCTGCATGTTAAGGATCGAAGTTTCACAAGGCTCAGAGGGAGAGGCACCATCCTCAGGCTGGTGCCACTGGAAAAACAAACAATCCTTTGGACTCAAGCTGGACTTCAGAGAGGCATTTCTTCTGAATAAGCTTCTGGAATAATTTCTTCCTAAGGTTTTTCTTTCTGTACAAATCTTTAGTTTCTTCTGCAGTTTTTCTGATTCTTTCTATTCTTTCTGCTCTTTGGGAGGCTCCTGGCACTGGGAGGTCTGAGCCCTTGGAGGAGCAGCATGTGTTGCTTCCTTGCTGCTGTTTGCTGTGGGAAGGTAGAATCGCCAGATAGACACTGGCTCAGGGCCTGGTTAAGAGATGTTTGCTTTTAGTGAGTGTCCAATACAGGAATGGGAAAGACTGATCTAACAGGAGGATCACAGAGCTTCAAGGGAAGACTTCTCTAGGATGGCTGCAGAGTCCTAGAACGGTAGATTCGTGAAGTCTTGATATAGAAATAAATACTGATAATGCATCAGTCTGTTCAAATTTCCTCTAACCCTGCCTTTCAATCCCTCAGGTGGATCTTTCCACGCACGGGGGTTTTATGGGCGGCCTGCAGCGCAACGGCAGCACGGGACAAACTGCTCCCTATTACGCTACCTCGACCGTGGAAATCATCTTCCACGTGTCCACAAGGATGCCGTCGGATTCGGACGATTCACTGACCAAAAAGGTGAAGAATTTGCAGTGTATTTCACACTCTTCAGGTGCTTCAATGAAAGTTTGAACTGAAAGCAGCTTGTGCTAGCGGGCCCTGGCATCCCATCTTCGCTGTGCCACATGGTGCTCTGCAGCTGGATTATCCGAATTAAATGGCATCTAAATTCTGGGTTCTGAAACACAATTAACATTTCCATGGTAGCCTCAAATACCACCATGAGTAATAATATTAGCAATAATTTCATTTGTATGTTGTCTGCCTGCCAAAGCTGTTGCAGGTTGGTAGAACAAAACAACCAAATGCAGCATAATAAAACCCTCCAGAGCAATCACCCTGTGTGGAACAGCAAAGTAAAAGGGAGGTGACAGGCGCTGGACCCAGGGCAGCCACAGCTGATAGCTAAAGCCAGTAGCCACTTAAGCACAATTCTGACAAACAGCCTCTGCTTCAAAGATAACCAGAACCCAGCCCCAAACTTTGTTGGTATCGGTACTTAATCTTTGTCGTTCCTAATAAGGAGTGACTTGAGATTATGGTGCATGCCAGCTGCTGCTTAGAGTCAAAGAAGATTTTAGGGGCATACCGAATCTTTGCCTTTTTAATTAGGATTGGCAACTTGTCCCGCAGAGGTTGTTAACGTGCATCAATAATGCTGCTGAGGCTATCCAGCTCACCGAGGGATACTGCTGTGCTCTGAACATTGTCTACAAATGTCACTGGGTGACTCTATTTAGTGTCCAGTTGGTTTCAGAATCGCATATGCTTTTCCTTTAAATATAAAGGTGGAATTTCTGCTTACTGGTCCTGAACAAATTGCCCAGCATTTCATAGTGTAAAGCCAGATCCTTTCTTTTTAATGGGATATCTGTCATTTAAAAAAAAAATCAGTAAAAGGGCATATTTTTCTTTCTGTATGCAACTCATTATCTCCATATCAGTGGATTTATGTGGCTATGGAAAAAAATGTAATTGGAGTTCTTGAGGATGGAGAAGTAGGGCAGTGGTCCTTTCTACGGGCCTGTAGAGTCTGTGACTTGACCAGGATAGGACCATGTGTGTTTTTGTTGTTTCTGACCAGTATTTGTCCAGCTGCTTGTTCAAAACTCCAGTGATGAATGACTTACAGTTTCCCTAGGCAAACTTATTCCTATGCTCCACTTCTTGTACCATGACAAAATCTCTTGCAGCATCTACTTTGCTTCAATTTAAGCCCATTGATTCTACCGTATACCACATGGATGTGGAGGGCAGACTGTTTTGCTGCAGACTTATGCGTGTCTGAGAATTGCTGCCATGTCTTTCCTAGACTTATTTGTCCTGCAGAAATTGTGTCTGTTTAGTCTAATCTTCCCTGGTAAGTCCTAGCCTCCTGGGTTTTGTGGAAGCCTAGCAAAGACACTGGGATATGATCTGGCTGCCAACTAATAGATGATCTGGGAGAGCAGAGAGCACAGTGCTGGAACTACCACATGGGGAGAAATGGGGTTTAACTGCAAACAGTCTATTTTACTAGTTCTTCTGATTCCCACCCGTGTTAGGGGTTATCACAGACATTGAGAGTCTGGTTATTCTATTTAATTGTCTTGCCTATGTTTGCTCTAAGAGAATTCCTTCTTTGTGAGAAACAAAAAGCAAAAGCATTTAGTAGCTGCCAGTCTCCAAGTCTTGCAGTGCCAGGAAAGCAGGCTAGCTCCAGCACATATCCACAGAAAATACCACAAAGGAATTGCTCTAAGACTTTTTTAAAAAAACTGAAATCTGCTCTAGGATTGGAACCCTGCAGGGATCAAACTGTGTAAAGGACAAAGCTCTGAACAAGTTCATGGATATCAGGAGCTGCAAGCAGGGGCTTGGACCAGGTGACTTTTTGGACCAGAGGGCTTTTTAACATGGATCTATGCTTCTGCACACAATGGTTTTGTTCAGTTTGTCACAGCTCTGTTGTGAGCAAACAGGTAATTCTGTGCAAATTAGCTCAGATTGTTAGCAGATCTTCGAGAACTGCAGCTACAAGTGGACAAAAGGTGTGTTTCAGAAGCACTGCAAAGTTTCTGGAAGATGGACAGTTCTCTAATGCTTTGGAATGCTGATGGATGAACTAGCCTGCATTTGAGCATGACTGACTATCCAAATGGAAGCCAAAGCATTCCCTGATTCTGTGATTCTGCAAGCACTCTTTTCACCCAGAAGGCATTAATGTCTTGGAATGAAGAGATTTTCATATCTTGGTGACACAGGACAGTGTTACTGGGAGGGGGAAGTTTTATCAGGTTGCCAGTCAGGATGCAATGGGGGCCACAGCTTCTTTTTTCTTGCCCTCCCCTTCCTTCCATCAGATGCTGTCTGGGATCTCACATGCCCCTTATCCCTGAAATCTGTGATTTCTGTGGTTCTTTGCTTGTGTTGCCTCAGACCTACAGAAAGGCTCCGGTCCCGTCAGCGCGCTTGGCTCGCGCGCTCGGGGCTGACAGAAGGACTGACCACCTGCTGGCCTGGGAAGCCCTGCAGCAGCCCAGAAATTCTGGGGGCTGGGGAATTAAGCAGATGCAATAATTTTACTTAAATATGTCACTGTGGTTCTTTATTTTTACTGAACACGGGGATAAATTAATTTCTGGTATAAACTCCCAAGAATAAGTGCACTTTCTCTGAGGATGAACTTGGCCCCTTATTTTTGTGCAGCAGAGTTGTGATTTGCAGTTTGTATTTCTTTATTTGAGGTATATGCTGACATATTATATTGCTAATTCAGGGAGAAAGAAAAAAGAAATAAAAGAAAGAAACACTCTCTAAATAAATCTTGGCCCTGACAGAAACCTTTTCTAGTGGAGTAAACAAAATTCAGCTGATCTCTTTTGCTGCTGCAGGGTTCAGCATCATTGGTTCCAAACTTTATCTGGCTATCGTGTAGCAAGAGTGAAAATCAATCCCAGGAATGGCATCCTACTGTCCCTGTCTTGTTCTGCCCAAATTATGCTTAGCGGTTTAAAGATGTGCTGCAGAATTTCTCGGTGATTTATTCCATCTTCTCCATTGTCAGAGCAGAACTTTTTCAATTCAGAAATCTGGTTGCAACCCCATAGTGAACTCTTGCTCCTTTGCTGCAGAAATTTGTTAGCTGGGGCTAGATTAGATTTTTAGCAGCTAATCTGACTGCTGTAGGGCTTTGCAGAGTGGGGACAGAGCTGTGCTATTGGATTTGTCCAATTCATTTGACTCCAGGACTATAATTGCACTTATGTCTTACAAGGCTTTTATGGCCTGGGGCTGGCGAGCAGCAGAAAAACAAATTGGCAGTGATACAGTGAGAGTGAAAGGGAATGAAAGGCACACATTATCAGTCTCCAGGCAGCCCTGCTCTGGCAGGAAGTTTCTTGGTTAATTCACAAATAAAACTTAGATTTTAGGATGGGCACACTGTCAGGCAGACAATGGGGATGTCAGGCCCCACTGTTACTTAGCAAAAGTAGCAGCCATGCCTCCCCAAAAGCAGGAATTCTTCAGTCAAACAGACGACTCCTCTCTGGAGCCAGCTGGCTGTGTAATGCAATTAGCAGGGAAAGGAGGTCAGGCCGAGGTGTGCACCGTGACCGGTGTCAGTGCCGTGGGCACTGCGGTGCGGGGAGCCCGGAGCGCTGCCGCTGCCCGGCACGGCCGCACGCGGCCGGAGCGGGGGCACGGTGGGGGACTGACCCCACGGTGTGTCCAAGCACCTGCAGCCCGGAGCGTGTCCGTCACACCCGTGTCAGCCAAACCGCCTCCCTGGGCAGGCGGAAAATCCGCGCGCTGCCCGAGCGCCTGGGAGGAGACACAGCTGCCACTTCCAGAGCTGTGATCGCTCCAGTCAGCACTGAGCTGAACAGCTCTGAGCTGCTCCGTTCTTGGGCTCTGCTTTTTTTAATATCTGTCTGATTTTCTGGCTGATTTGGGTTTTTTTTAATGTATTCTTTTCCTTTTAAACCGCGTGGAGAGCACAGCCTGGGGCTCTGGCTCCACATGTGTTGGCTGTGGGGCTTTAGACCTTTCAGCACAAGCCCTTCATGGCACTGACTCTGCCCCACAGCTGCTGCTTTGAATAAACAACACAGTAAAATGGCTGGCTTATTGTCATTGATAATTTCACTGATAAAAAGCCACTATAATAATCTTATCTTTCAATAACAAGCATTTTTGATTAGTACCAATTTTTCCTTTGTGACATTATACCTTGTCACTGCGACTCCTAAGGATGTGTGACTTCAAGGGCGGTAACTCAAGCTCTACCGTGAGTTGCTGGCATGCAGTGGGGATTGTAGCACTTTTGTACAATTTCGTAGGTGGGATTCATGATCACAGGACATGTGCAAGGGTTTGAGCTCACAGCCATCACTCCCTGTCCCACACAAGCACAGCAAGCGCCAGTTCAGCTGACTTCTCCCTCTTCACTGAATTCTGTTCCCTAGGATGTGATATCAGTACAAAGTGGTTTGGGAGTCTGCAGTACGCACAGTGTTTTATTATCCAGACAGTTCCCTGGGATTTTAGAAAGAGTCCCTTAAGCAGTATTTGGACACACTTTGATGACTTTGTTTTTATAGCAGTATGTGCTGTTTCTCACCCCAAAAACCACTGGAGGAGCCTTTTCTTCAGAGGAGCTGAGCTGGGTTTGAGAATTGTCCTCTGCAACTGGGCTTGCTCTGGCTTCAAGATAGGTTGGGCTCAGCCTGACAAACTGGGCACTGCTCACAGATCCCTGGCTGGGGGCTGCCCTGAGCTCAGCTCCTGTGAGCTGGGTCCTTCCTGCTGCCAGGGGCAGTCCCGGCTTGGCATCGGCGTGGAGCGGGACAGCCTGGCCAGGCACCCACATCCCCAGCATCTGGAACCCTCTGTGCACAGAGTCTGGTCACCAGAAGGATTTTGGGGGGTTTTAACACTAGATTTGACATCTTGTGTCTAATCACTTTGGCACAGAAATCAGGGGGACCATGAGAACAGCAGTTTCTCCTGATTTTGTACAAGTAAGAAGCTCTAGTAATAGTACTGTTAATTGGTGGTTTTTACAAGACACAAAGGGTTCATGTTTTCTTCAAAGAGAACTAAAATTACCTCTTATTCATAGGTGTAAATAAAACACAACTCTCGGTCTTCAGTTTAATTTAAAATAAACTCTGAGACTCTCAGTCCTTCTGTGAACTGAGCTTTACTTTACTGGAATATGAGCTGTAAGGCAGGTTCACAGTTGTGACTTTTTCATTCCCATAATGTGTTGGTTTTGCCATGTTTCTCTCGTGACTCGGGTCCACTTTGCCACTGATACATAGGAGTGAAAGTTTTTCCTTCTAAAGGCACTGCCTGATTCTGAAGAGGGAAGTTTGTTTGGTACATGGGCTGATCCAAGGCATGTTGGGGTAACTCAGTTGTTATTTACCAATGAAAATCACCGCTTTCTTTTCCCTTTCTTCTTCCCCCCCACACAGAGTGGAGTAGCAGAGCTTCATTTTGGCTGCTTTGTTTGGTCTATTGTGCACATTGTTCCAGGGGTAGCACCAAATTGTGGGGGTGGGGGGTGTCTTTTAAGCTTTAAGTGGGACTTAAATTCTCTTTATGCGTTGGGCTGGCATTCTGCATGTGGATTACGTTTTAACTTTAAAGCTTACAGTTGAAACCATTGTGTGAGGCTTGTATGTGATTGCCAAATAGTTTTTGCCATCTGTTAGATCACCTCCAGCCTCCTCCAGTAGCAGAGCAAACACACACAGGCTCTCAGATGCATTTTGTATATGTCATGTTTAAATTTTAGCCATATTTTATACAACTCTGCTCCAAATAAAAAGGTATCTCCTGTAGTATTTCCCATTCTTCTCTCATTCACATTGCCCAGATATTTTGCTGACATTTCAAGCAGAAGCCCCCTCCAGACACAGTGAGGAGATGTTTGTGGATAATAAATTCAGTTATTGTGGTTCGTGATAGACAGTTTCTTGACGTCCTGAGTCAAGGCATTTCATATTTCTGTGACAGCTGCCTCATTTTAGCTGGAATATGATGTTCTGTTGGATAATGTTTTGTTCTAGTAATTTAGTTTTCCATCTTAAATCACTGTAGGTAATGTACATTTACATATCATGCTAATGGCTAGTTTGATAATGACTTAATTAAGCCATCAGACAACAATGTGTTGTGAATGAAGCAAATTATTGAGCTGATGCTTTCATGAGCAACTGGAGAAAAACAATATTTTAACTTTTTCTGTAATGAAATATTCCTGCTATGGAGCATTGTAATTCAATTTGTGAGCCATGACCCCTCCTAAACCGTGGTTATCACTCGGATTAATAAAGAGCCAATTTGTTGTTGCAGCTTCGTCACTTGGGAAATGATGAGGTTCACATCGTCTGGTCTGAGCACACCCGCAACTACCGCAGGGGCATCATACCCACAGACTTCGGGGATGTTCTCATTGTCATTTACCCCATGAAGAATCACATGTTTTTCATAGAGATCATGAAGAAACCAGAGGTACGTTTGGGCCGCTGTGCCGGGGTTGTCGTGTGCTCAGGTGAGCAGCAGTTCCGCCGCGTAAATAAAGCGCGGTGGTTTCGAGTTCGGGGCTTATTTTTTCCCAGCAACTACAAAATACAGCCTGTCCATCTCAGGCGAAAAGCTGAGCAATGAGCTTGTACTTTAAAACCAGAATTGCTAACGGTGAGCCCAGTGCCTGCTGGCTCATTTTATGGTCACGTATCAGAATTCTCAACGCCAGAAATCACGGTGCAAAGCGCAGCATGTAAAACCGCTGTGCATTTGCACCATGAGGCAGTGAGAGCAAAACACCCGTGTGCTGTGGGGCCGCTGTCATGCAGGTGGTGCAAACAGTGCAGAACCTGGTGCTGTGGGGGCCCCTTGGCGTCGGCTGGCTCGGCGGCCTGATGTAGGCCCTGAGTATCCTGACAGCAAACAGAATGTCGGAGGTTCACTATTTCCTGGTTAAATCAGCGCTTGCAACCACACTTGAGATGATTTGGGGGGGGGAAAAAAGGCTTTTTTAACAAAAAAAAAGCTTTTTCTTCCCCCCCCCCTCCCCCCAACTTACGAGGGATGTGTGTATGTACACCTGTGCATAGGTATGAGAAAGCTGCTGCAGTAAATGCTTGTCTGGTACGTTATGGACACAAAAATGTATATAAAATATACTTTGTGACAGTAATCAGTGTGATAGATATGGTTTCCCTTATATGATGGACAATATTTGTCCAAGAGAGTAACCAGCTGTGGCAAATGCCTGCGTCAGGTGACGTATTTACCAGCTGTAGATAGTATTTTTTGAGTTATGAATGATGGAGTTGTTAGATATTGACAACCAGTGGTTTGTCAGTAGATGTTTCAAACTTGGAAATTTTCTACTAGTGGGGGATTTTTCCTTACATTTGCCACTGAGCTCTGCAATTTACTTTTTGGGCATTTTATTTTCCCAACAGAACATTAAAAGCTAAGAATTTAGCGCGAGGAACACGCTTGAGACTTCTCTGGAGCAGCAGAGAAAAGCTGTGTCATCTTACATATTAGTCAAAAGCACCCGACGGGCAGCCAGAATAAGAGCTAACTGGAAATTTAGTGTTATCCCTACATTTAAAGTACAAACCATTACAATGTAATAAAATTAATCCAGACATTTCCAGGGCAAGTGTGGCTGACCTTTTGTTCACCAGCTACTGACCCCAGGGTGAATGAAAGAGGCTTGCAGAGAGAAATGTCTGTTGTTTGGCTTCAGTCCCTGGTATTTAAATTGCATTCCCTAATCGAATGAAAAGGCTGTCCTCTCTATCAGGTTACAGAATCCATGGCAACATTTGGCCTTTTATATCCATAATGTTAGCCTTTTTGTTTGCAGCCAAGTAGAGACACCTGGAGCAATGTTAACATTAACCGCTTTAGCATTAATAGCTTCATTATAGAAGAATTTCTGATCAGATAGCTGTTACTTTTGTTATGTTGCTTCAGCTTGTATTGTTTTCATTTTTGATCTCCCTGCTTGGCAACCGGGCAATGATTTGCAAATTTTTTTTGTCTTGATTAATTAAGCAATATAATTATCAGGAACCGTGCTGCAGTCTTTGCCCGACAAAGCTTCGGGGGGAAGACAATAGTAAGTCTGTTAGTGTGAATGCATTCCACGCGTCACAGATGCACGAGGATATTGGGAACAATGAGAGGAAAAGCTGCCTGCGAGAGGGGACAAAGCATGCCAGGCAGGCTCCGCACTGCACATACCGCCAGGGACATGCTGCGGGTTCCCTGGGACACAGATGCCTCGTTAGATTGCAGCTCGTCATCAGAGATTAATTCTCAGCCATTTGGTACAATAATTTACCCATTCCCCTCTCTTTTAACTAGTGCTGCTCGCCGTAGAGGGGAAGTCTTTGTGCTCAGAAGGTTTATTTAACCTTGCCTACTTTTACTGCGGGCCACAGAAATAATGATTTTCTGTTGGAAATTGGAACGAAGCAGGTGTTTGCGGTGGGCTGAATATTAATTTTTGCTTTGTGGGTAACTTGCAGTGACATTTGGAGTACTCACAGAAGGGGATCTTTCCCTCTACCCTTTTTTTTAATTGATTCCTGTCAAAGCAAACTGTTTGTTATAACCATCCCAGCCCTGCCTTCCTCGGATGGGTGTTGAATGCCAGGGCACGGAGCCGTGCCGAGCGGGGAACGTGCCCGGTGCGTTCCACTGGCCTCCCCCCAGACCCCTCGCTCGGGCAGAGCCCCTGTACAGATGGAAGCTGACGAGATGCAGCTCCATTAACTTTAATGACCCTCAGCGAGGCCGCTGGATCTGTTGGGGAATGAATAATTGCGAGCTTTGTGTCCGCAGGGTCCGGCCGTGCTGCGATCCCGCAGTGGGTCTGTGGAACCCTCAGCTCCTCTCTCCGTTGGGGAGCATGTGTATGGGGCTGTGTGTAACATAGACGCACCTCGTCCACAGTTTGTGTCTGTAAATTCTGTAGTGCACTGCTAAGAAACTCTGCCCCACTCTCCAGCTCCAGGTGGGTCTGAAGCAGTGGCACCAAGTCCTGTAATCCTGTCCCAAAAGCCTGACAGGGATATTCCCCTGCGCCGGTAGCATCTGCTACTCTGACTTTACATATCTGGTATTTGGGTGGCAGTATGATTTTCATACTGTTTGTACTTAAGAATATAGTTTTACATTATTTTCTGCTGTTGTCAATACTTCTAAACGGAGCATGGGTTAAAAAAGTCTTTATTTTTTAAAGAGGAAAAACTTGATGCTCTGGAACATTATCATTTTGGTGGCATAGGTTTTCCTCTGTCTCCTTTCTTTTCAACTGCCTGGACAATAATGCCAGCAGTAAATAAAAATCAAAGGCAAAACCACTATGGAAACATTTTACACTAATCTATTTTTTGGGGGTGGATAATTATTTTAAGTAAAGGAATGACAGAATAAGTGTGTGAAGAGACAGCTGTCATTTGCAGATGTTATATTAACCCCAAATTTCTTCTGTAATTCATTGCCACTTCTAATTAGAGGAATTCCCTAGATGCAGGGGATTTATATTGTTCCCTTTGTCCATTTATTGAATGACTGTCACAGTCACCCACAAGCAGTTGCAGAAGAATAATAGAGGGTATTTATTTATGTGATAAGCCTCTGTACAGATGGAAAAAATCCATAGCTTAAATATTGATAATTTCTGCTGGCTTCTGTTTAGGGCTTTGTTTGGGGGGTTGTTTTTTTTCACTTTGAGTTTGTGAAAGGGAAATGAGTTTGAATACTTCTAAGTCCTAAAATTCATTATGTATTTAAACATCAAAGTTTTCTGGGTTTGGCTGGCGAGGTCTGTCATGTGTCTGCAGTTCCAGACATGGTTGACTTTCAGAAAGCATCTCTGGTACCTGGTGTGGCCTTTCTCTGCAGAGCCCTGGGTCACCGGGGGCATCGCAGTGGGGGTTCCTCTGGAGGTGACCCTGACGGGGCAGCGTTTGAGCACCTGGACGGGCTGGGCTGGGCCTGGCTATGCCTGTCCCCGCTGTGTTCTGCCCCTCTGAGGGGCCCTACTCTGCCATCTCCTCTGCCTTCCACACACCTCCTTCTCTTGGTCCAGCCTGAGTTTTTGTCCTTTCTACAAAGCCCATAGAAGGATTTTATAGAGGATTATCTGAAGCAAATATGTCTTTGCAAGACCTTCTGCCGAAGTTGGATTCAGCCAGTGAATCAGCATGTTGTGTTGGGATCCCAGACAGGAAACAGTTCTTAATATCTGCTCCCAGATCCACAGAGGGACTTGGTTCCTGTGTGTAACAAGCTCATGTTACGCAGCTGAATGTTCTGTGAGGTGTATATCCATGTCCAGCATGCTGAGGGCAGTTATGGAGGATTTAAACACCTCCAGACTTGGGGAATGAATGTCACACTGGAAGTTTCAGTGTGTGGAGCAATGTGCTCATACTGGTTTATGGCAAAATGCTGTACTTATCTCCTGTGGTGCTTCTGAGGCCTGTTTTTCTGTTTTGGGTCCCCAGGTGCCGTTCTTCGGTCCTCTCTTCGATGGAGCGATCGTGACTGCGAAGCTGCTGCCAAGCCTGATCTGTGCCACGTGCATCAACGCCAGCAGAGCCGTCAAGTCCCTCATCCCACTCTACCAGAGCTTGTATCCTTTCTCCCAGGGGGCAAGGCTCCCCTTGGTAGGGTTCTTACTTCAGAGTATCCTGCAGAGAGGTAGGCTTGCATGAAAATTCTTCCTCTTTGATTTTATTGGCAAAGGTCAGTGCTTTCTTTGTGCCCAGCTTGATGTTTTCAGTGGTTCACATCCAGTTGCCCAGTATTTTAAAAATAAAATGATAACATCACAGGAGTGCTCTCACCAACAGCTTCCATCTCACTGCTGGCGGACCTGGACTTAGTGCTGGTGCTTTGAACTGTGAGTAATGATTATTGTCAGTTTTCTTCACGCTGATGGATGTTACCAACTGTGTATGTCAGGCTGATGCACAGCTCCGTCGTGTTCTTGCCCTGTTCAAAGTTCTAGTCCAGTTGACTTCACCTGGATTCATTACATTAGTAAGACAGGTGGGATTTGTCCTTGGATACGGGGACATTCAGCTTCCAAATTCCTGTTTCATTCCAGCCACGCCTGTATTAGGGCATTTTCAGAACCTGTTTTCCAGCGCTGGTTTTCACTCATTCTAGGATTTTCTCATAATGCCATCAGACATTTTATAGCTTGTTTTGCTAATCATATCACTTATCTCAGGACCAACACTCATT
Organism: Cephalopterus ornatus; assembly: GCA_013396775.1. NCBI lineage: Eukaryota > Metazoa > Chordata > Aves > Passeriformes > Cotingidae > Cephalopterus > Cephalopterus ornatus. The sequence goes on from VZRE01002349.1 coordinate 205,428, forward strand.
GCACTTTTCTTTCTCTGGGGAGCTTTTGATTTGAGTAGTTTTCTAACCACGTGACTTTGAGAAAGTGTTTTTAAGTGAAATGTTTTGATCTTTGAAAGAACATTAATGAATTAGTTTGGGATGCACATTTTTAAAACACAGGATATCCTCAAAGTACTAGTTGGGGTTTTTTTAAAGACTAAATTTTTAACCAGTATACTTTGAAAAAGTCATCAGAAATTAAAGTAGCCCTGTGGTTAAATCGATTTGTATTTTATTAACTGAATTGTGTACTCATTGCAAAGCAAAGGCACTTGGTGACAATTGTGCTAACTGTGGTAGTGCCTGACAGGGGAGTCAAGACTTGCTGACTCTTCCACTTCTGTTTCTTGAGAGAAATGTAACAAATTCCTAAAACTGTTCCGTGCAGAATCCTGTGTGCTTCTCCGTCAGTGGATAACACTAGAGTAACAGAGTAGCAAAACTGACACACGTAGCAGCAGTTACAGTAACTGAGCGATCCCATCCCCTCGCTCCCGGCAGGAGTCCTCCGGTTCCCGACCCCGCTCAGCTTTGGGCTTTCAGCGTTTTGTAAGCGAGCAGTGCTCACCAGCTGGCTGTGCTCCTGCTTTCCAGGGGGGTCTCCCTCAGGGTCCCTGCCTGTCCCCGGAGCTACAGGAGCAGCACAGACACGGCAGCACAGGGCACTGCTCCGCACAGGTTGGGAGCAGCATCTGTCCCCGCATTCTTTTCCGCCTTTTTTTATGGCTGCTTGTGCACCAGCAATGTCTGTAGTGAATCAACTGCCGCTTGTCTGTCTGATAAATGAAAATGGACTGAGAAACTCCTGAAATAGAGACAAAGGGAATGCGATGGGCAGATCCCATCATGATGACACTGGAGCAGGAGAGAAGGCTATCCATAACTCATCCTATACATAATGATGCACTTTGAGATATACTAAAATTCATAATGAGCCAGCAATTGGAATGTGAGTGTGTAGATGTGTAAAGGTGATGTTTGAGCCTAGTGGAGCCACACTGCTCCGCAGCTTCCGAAGGGTGAGTGACTCTGCTCCAGCGTTTGCTTTGCCAGCTGCTCTGAGGAGGACAGGAGGGAAACGGACACAGCAATGCAAACAGTAAATGAAAGTGCTTTTATCAGACTGGAGATGGGAATAACTCAAACAATGTCAGTGGGAGGGAGAAATAAAAAGCAATGGTCCTGGCAAAGTAAGGGGTGTCTGGTGCGCACCAGCTGTAACCGTGCAGTTGGGGTGAGCACTGAAGGCTGGAGTGAGGCAGAGCTGAGGATGATCTGCCACTTCTCCTTGGCACCCAGGTCGTGTTTAAAGGCACCAGCCACACTAAGGGTCAGTAGCTAAAGGTATTTTGATTCAAATGTGGTTAGAACTGGATCCAACCCTGGTGCCAAGGGTTCAATGGCAGTAAGGTGCCAGGTCCCCGGTGCTCGTGCTGGAGCAGTGGCAGGGTGTGAAGCATCTGCTGGGACTCTGCTCCTGCCCTGTGTGCTGCAGAGGATGGTGCCGGTGAAGGTGGCCATAGAGACACCGGGCTCATGGTGGTGGCCACGGGCAGGGGACAGGACGTGCTGCCGGTGTGGGGCTGTATGCTGGGTGGGGAGCTGGGGCAGCACCTTGCCAGCAGTGACAGCTGAAGTCACTTGTTGGAAAGTCTGTAAACTCCAGCTACAGCTGCACTTGTCAGGGGCTGTAAGGGAAGTGTAATCAGCCACAGAGATTAATTTGCATCTCAATTAGGAAAGAGTCAGGAGGAAGCATAGGGTCTGTTGCTGGAAGGTTGTGGAAGAAATCTCATCAGGCACAAAAGGCTCCCGACTCGGTGCTCCGGCGAGCGGAGGACAATATCTGAGTCCGGTTTCCATGGGGACCAGGACCGCAGAGCCGCGGGAGCATCTCGCTGTGCCACAATTGCTTGGTCATGATGGCACAAATTCCACTGTCTTACCCAAATACAGTTTTCTGTTGGAAATCTCTTTGAAAATGAAGAAGGTAACTATGGCAGACCACATCAGACTATTTCTAATCTATTTTTTATGTTTATGTAGCTGTTTCTGTTTTAAGGAATTCATTAGGGCAAGAGAAATGTTCGTTCAAAAATAATTGTGTTTAAACTTCAGTTTAAAGCCATTTTGGCTATAGGTTCTTTGTGTCCATCAAATGGCACATGATGGCACTGCGCCGGAGCGAGCCCAGGGTGGTGCAGGCACAGCTCAGCTGTCTTTTGGAACAGTGAAAGCCCCCTGTTTCTGTAACTGCTGCAATGCTGCCATGGATGAGTGTGCATCAGTGTATGTTCAAAATTCCCATTTTATTCCTCCTTGGTGCCTTGGAGCAGAGGCTGAGCGGCTGCAGCCCCTGCTAATTGGGGCTCTTGCCACCCTTGAGTAACTGCTGAGCGTGAGGCCGTGTGCTCCAGCAGCCTCTCCAGGCTGCTTTTCTAGGCAGTAACGGTGACTTCAAATACGCCTGTGATTTACAGAAATCAGGAGCAATAAGGGGACTTAAACTTTATAAGAACACAAAATAGTAATATTTAAGCTTACTAAAATTGCTGTATAAAAAGGTAGGTATTTATGCAGGGTTTTGAGAGCATTCAAGCCTCCTTTTTTTGTGCTGGGGAAAGGATGGAACAACCACTCTCATGAACAAAAAATTATATATCAGAACTAAGCGAGGGTCTGTTCAGGATCCAACAATGCTGAATATGTCAAAAACTGGCAGGAGTGATGCTGTAAAGCTGCATCTCTGAGCTCTGTTGCAGCTTGTATGGAATGAGCTGTGTGCTGGACAGGGTTCTTGAACGCTTGTGTGATCTGGAGTGCATCGCCCTAAGCTGCAGAAGAGCATGTCTCTGGGAGCTGGGCTTGTCTGTAAAGATAAATACTGGGGGGAACCAGGGTTTGGATTGAAGTACTGTGGGTCTGATGGACAGCTGCTGTCTGAGCTGACAGTTTCTGAGCTCAGGAGCTGGTAGACCTTCAAATGTGAAAATGCAACTAGTTTTGCTGGTGTCAGGCACTTTGATTGGCCCTTAATTTAATGCTGGTATCCAAAAAGACTTTGGGATTTGGGGATAGTGATGCCTGAGCAAAAAGCTCCCCTCAGAATGCCCAGGGAAATGCGATTCTGACTGCCCAGGTTGCGTTTCCGAATGGAGTCATTTGCTTGCTCCTTGAATTAAATTGGTGTAATTCAAAAATGATTTTGGTGTTGTTTCTATTACCACTTTGGATTTTTTTCCTCCACCAGTGCAAATAACTCTTGTACTCCCAGTCCTGCCTGGTGTCACTAACTGAATTTGAAGAGAAATAGGGAAAAATCCCAACCTGTCTGAAGTGTTACCTCAGCCTTGACCAGGTCTTTGTAATCTGCCTTGGGGAGGGTGGAACGTGTCCCATGTGCCAGCACCAGTGGCTTCTTCCCTTGCATTCTTTGGGGATTTCTGGTGTTCTTTGAACTGTTTCCTTAGCAATTAAAGCTACATATGTCTTCCTGTGAATGAGTAATATAGGCAGTTAGTTCCTGTTGGGGTTTATTAACACGTCGATTATAAAATTATTTCTGTAAACAATCTCACTTTTAGGATAAATTGGTTTGGTCTTATGGATGGAAAAGGGGCTTGAACTTATTCTGCCTGTTGATTCCTGCATGTTTTTCATACTCTTCTCCAACACCTTGACTAGAGCACAGTGCTCCCCACTTCAGGGGACGAAGAAGTAGCTGATGGGGTAGGCATGGAGACCTGTGGCTGTCAGCCACAGCTCCTGCTGTTGAAACTGTCCACTTCAGGTGCTGTGCAGGTGTTCCTGGCAATAAAATCCTCGCAGATCTCTGACATCAGCTGTGCCACTTAGGCCTTTTCGATTAATATAAATAGAGTTATAGACGGGCTGACCGAAAACCAGCGTGGCAGTTTGTGGCCTGGTTTTTGGAGTTGTTCATGTTACACGTTGTTCATTCAAAGAGAAAACATAGTAGAAGAGTTTTAATTTCTTGTTCAGTTTCTCACGTTTAGAGCACTTGGCTGTGACATAACACATCTGTGTGTCCAGCATTGGAGGTGTCTGTGCACTGGAACAAGCACAAACAAGCGCGGTGGGGATGAGAACACTTTACAGAGTATCTGAGCACTGGATGTCACCATTTCCCTGCTCACAGTTTGCAATCCTGCTTCTGGGCCAGAGGAAAACACAGCCCTTACACTGGAGAAGTAATTTGATACTTGAGTAACTCTTGTTTTCTCTGCTGTAGTGACCGTGGTGTGCCTGCTGACCTGTGCCAGCCAGCAGCTCAGTGGGGCAAAGCCGGAACTCCATCTAAACATGTAACACGAAAAGATATCCATAACTTTAATTCATTTCATTGCATCCAGATACTGACATACTAATACATAGTAGATGTGTTAATACCTGGAATTGAGAAGATTAAGCAGAGAACATCAGTTTCGAATTCTTAATTAAATCCTTTTCTTGGTTTAAGCCAATTTCTGATTAACCTCATATAGAGTGCCCGATCTGCTTACCTGCTTTATCTGGAAAAGAAGGGAGTTTGCTATGATGGACTTAATTGTGTGAATGACTGTCAAATGTTCTGGGGTTGCCTGTGGTGTCAGATAGATTTTGTGTCCCTTTCAAAGTCTGTTTTGTGGTGCTGGCCTTCAGAATTCCGCTGTGGGTACAAGGGGGTGTTTGCACCAGGAAAATGAGATGGAAACCCCGTTACTCCTTTTAGAGAGGGTTCACGATTTGTTCCCTTATTTCATCCCAAGAAGTTATGCCCTGCAGCTATATTGATGCTGTTAGAAATTGCTATGAAATTCTAAAGCACGTGTCACGCGAGCTGTGACAATTTATGTGACATGGCATCTGACAGTTTCTGCCGAGTGCTTGGCGCTGGCTCCCAGGAGTGTCTGTCTGTGGTCAGTCCTGTGCCACCGTGGCTGCGGAGAGCAGCGGGTCCCTCGGTGCCCTTGGGGAGGGGTCCCGCTCCGGCCGGAGCCAAGGGAGCCCGAGGAGCCCGGCAGGGGCTGCGTGGGCAGCTGAGCTCCCGCCGGAGCCGATCGATGGCCGGGCTGTCTGTCTGCGCCGCTGCCTCCCCTCCTCGCAGCGAGAACCTTCTCCAGGCAGCGATCGATGCCTCTAATCTGCTCCAGCCTGTAATAAGTCATGCGAGGCAAAGCTTTTAGGTGGCATTACATGGGATTGTGGAGGCGGCTCCTCAGCTCTCATTCACAGAGCTCTTCATGGACTCGCAGAGAATCTACTGCATCCCGCCGGTGCATATCTAAAGAGTATAAAATGCTTTTGCAGGTCTGAACTCCACATGCTGCTGTGGTGTGCGGACACAATGGGATCACATTTCTCTATTTTCTGTTTCGTGACCATCCCTGTCCCTGCTCACGGTCCCTTGTTAGACACAGGGCTTGTTCCCGCACTGCTGGGGCGGCAGGAAGGCAGCAGGCGAGGTTGCATGTTAACAGTGCAGTTTATTTTTCTGCTCTAACATGAGGCCATCACTATTCTTCCCCATGGCTGGAAGCTGTGAAAATCACAGAAGGTTGTTGAGGAAGTCCCAGGCTGGTTTTGTCGCAGAGTTTTAGCCAGCACTGCCTACTGCCCCTCCTAACCTCCATGTGGTTTTCTTGGTGTCATCCTGCCCTGCCAAAGCGCTTCCCAGTGGTCTGGGCTGGAAGGCTGCTGCCTCCCAATTAGCTTGTGGGACAGGGCTTTGTTTATCTGTAATAAACAATCCTTTCACAGGGAGGTGGGAACTCAAGCTCCCCTCTCTTCAGGTGAGGTGCACAGAGGTGCAAACACCTGTCCCTGGGCGCTTAATGATTTATCTTGGGTTAGACGAAGAACCTCTAACTTGTGTTTCACGAGAGGCTCTTGTTCTTTGGTTCTTTGACGGAAGCAAAATCGTCATATTCGGGTTACTACCAGGGACTTCATTCCATCTTGTGGGTTTTGGTGGTTTGCTGATTTTTTATTTTTTTTTTCACTTATGCACCAGGGAAAGTCAAAGGTGTATTCTGTGTATTTTCAAAGTAAGTTTTGTTGATTTTGCTGTTCTCCACCCCTGTTAATTTTGAAGGGATTTTTCTTTGGGAAACCTGAGTGTGAACTCCCAGGACTTCCTGGGGTTGTGTTTGTTTGTTTGTTTTGTTTGTTTTGTCCCGAGCAGGTCGCTAAAAGCACAGAGCGAGCTGCGGTTTCCCCGCGGGCCGTGAGCGAGGTGTGCGGCGGTGGCAGGGGCTCGGGCCGGCCGTGCCCCCGGGAGGGCCGTGCCCCGGGAGGGCCGTGCCGCCTGTGCCGGGCCGGGGGGCGGCGTGGGCGCGGGCCGAGCCCCGGGAAGGCCGGGCGGGCCCCGGGGTCGCTCCCTCGGCGCGGGGCTTTGTGCGGCCCGGCCGCCTCATTAGCATGCTGGCCGGGCGAGCCCCGCTCCGCTGGCTTACCAGCTGTTCGCGCTGCTGCCGACAATGTCCGCGGGCCGGGCCGGCCGCACACACGCGGCCTTTCCGCTGGGGATGCCCACGTGGCAGCGGCACCGCGAGCGGAGCGGCCCTCGCATGGCATATGGTGTCTGGATTCATACAAGATGCAAAACTATTCTGCCGCTAATGCACAATGACTCATAGCATTGCTAATTTTTCCAACAAAAGCCCACTTCCACACCCACACTTTTAACCCCTCAGGCTAAAAAGCCTCTTCTTTAGTTTCAAAGCCTTGGAAATGTAAGGAGGTGGCTTCTGGATCAATATCTGAAACCCTATATTATTTAAAGCATATGCGCGCTCTAACGCTTATTTTAAATTTCAGTAAAAGCCAGTTTGCAAGTCGCTGCTCTAACATGCAGTAAATTTTTTTGTTCCACAGTGGATTCATTGTCAAATGCTGGGTATTTTAAATTTTTTGGTAGTTAATGTATTAAAAAAAAAAAATAAACAGTCAGAAGTCCCCATAGATAGTGAAAAGTTGTTTTCATCTAAGAGAGAATTGAGACATTGTAGCTGGTGAATCTGCAAGGATTATATATATTCCAGGGCAAGTTCCCAAGCCGCTTGGTGTAAGCAGCTTGTAATATTTGGGGGTCTTTGCTATTTACTGGCTCTTTCGGGAGAATAACAATGCACTTTCCAACTAGAGGGAGCTGCTGGTATCCCTGATGCTGATTCTTAACCTTCCAGTCTAATGCCTTTGTGCAGAACGTACAGCGATCGTTTCGACGTTTTAATAAAATTAAGTTAAATTACTCCGAGTAATTTAGATTAAAAGGATGCGTCTTAATTCTTACAGTGTAATCATCAAATTAAACTGCGAAATTCAGGGAAAACTAAAGCACATCCTGGCTGCGTGGCACACGGGGGCTCGGCATGAATGTGGAATTATATAGGTCATGAAAAGGCTCGTTAGGAGGAGTGAAAAGCCGCGGCTCGCGCACCGCTGTTCCGAGACAAAAAGCAGAAGGGAGGTAGGAGCACAGGGCAGGAGCGGGAGCGCGGCGGGATCTCCCGCTCCCTCCGGCGCAACAAAGGAACAAAGGGACCTGCGGGCGAGGATGGAGGTGGCCGAGCTCGGCGCTTGGGCTCCCCAGGAGCCACTTGTTACGGGGTCCCCTGCGGGCACTGCTGCAGCAGGTGAAGGCTCCTGCGGGGAGGGATTTAAGAAGTCCTGGCTTTGGAAAGTCTTTCCTGAGGGGTGGTTTGAGGGCTGCTGTGGGGATGGTGACTCCACACCGGCCTGCGGTGCAGTTCCCAGTGGGTCTGGTGGGATGCACTGTGTGCTCACCAGGGTGCTGACCTTGGAAACGGCGGTTTCCATCCCACAAGGCCGTTTCCGTGTCCCCAAAAGCATGTGTTTGCCTCTCCGTGGTGGTGGGAAGGTGCAAGGGGTGCAGAGAGCAGATACACACATGGGCATTTCCATGTGCACATCCCCAGTGCTCTGGGACTGGCAGTAGTACAAACGTGCAATTGCCAGTACAGGTTTCCACCACTGTCCAACTTCTCTTCTTCTCTTTCGAAGAAACTCTGACTTGAGTGTACGGTGTCCGTGAGTCATACATGTTGGCAGTTGTATAATTAAAAGTTAAGGAGTAGCTTTCTAAACAGGAAAAATGTTTTTAGATTTAGCTTTGAGTTTTCTCAGTGACTTGGTTTCTCCCTTTTTGAAAACGAGCAGCTGAGCTGGGTGTTGGCCATGCTTTGAGGAGGTGACCCAGACCACCACCCTCCAGCCTGACGTGTTCTGTGCAGCTGATGCTAAGAGGAGACACAGGGGTTTTTGTGCCTATTATATAAAACCTAGTTTGATGGGTAACACCATCATCTTACACCATTCTTTTAGAGAGGAAAGGTTTCCCCGCCTACCTGCACTTGAAAAACTTCAAAAGCCATCCTGTTATTTGGGATATAAGCATGGTGACAGCACAAGAGAGGAACAGGAGAAAGCTACTTCTTGTAGCTGGTTTACTGGCTGGAATGTTGAATTTGTGTTTTTTCTTTCCTCAGCATCGTGCTTCTGTGTGTATTTCCCAGTACAATTAAATGCAGGGTTCTGGTGTATAAACAGGAGCAGATGGCTTTTAATGATTTCTTAAATCTAATGCTTAGTAACAATCTAGTGCGTGTACAGTATTTTCTGTTAAACAAAATCCCAGGTAATTTGCTGGGGTTTAATACTTCTCTGAATTAGCCTAGCCCAGGTTTCTTTGAAAAACTGTGACTTCTGCTGAACATCTGGCTTTATGGCACCTCTTTGGGCTCATCCACCTCGCTCATTTTCACCTGTGTGACAGTGTGGATGATCTAACACCTTGCTGGCCTACACTTTGTTGGCTTCCTTGAGTAAAACAGGCTTTCCCCTGCCCACCTTTCAGCTGGACAGGGCAGTGTGGTTCAGGCAGCAGTTATTTCACTTAAAATCTTAGTGATACCTGCGTAACAAGCTCACAGTTAGCTCGGCTTCTCGGTGCTGCAAGGTCTTAACACCAAAAATGTATCATGAAAGCGAATTCATTACAACTTAAGCTCATAGGCCCTTTGCTTTTCACGTGTTCCTGAAAGCTCTTACCTGAACTTGTGCTGTCCCTGTGACCCTGATTGGCTTCCTGGTATTGAAAGGGGACTTCTAAGGGCTGTGCCTGTCAGAGTGACGCTGCTGAGGCCACACAAGTGCAGCTGCGTGCGGGGAGGATGACGGAAGCACAGAGCTGTTACCGTGGGGAACCAGCCCCCAGGCTGATGCTCGGAGACTCCACATATCGCAAGTGAACAGGGCCCTGTACTGTGAATTCCTGCCCCTCCTCAGCACCTTCCTCTGCCCGCTGCCAGCCTCTGTTGCAGCGGGAGATTCGAGGCTCTTGAAAGCACCGTTTCTCACAGGCAGCTCCAGGGGTGAGAAATGGAAGTGGCTGGGATTATTGTTTTGTCCTCAATTTTTAAATAAAACTCCATATTATTGGAAGTTTGGAGTTGTAGGAATAGCAGTTACACCCACACGTACCAGCCTGAGTAACCCTGTGCTCTGCACCCTCGGAGGGGTGACCCAGCCCCTGGGCTGTCTGAGAGCAGTGCAGCCCTCCTCATTAACTCCCTGGGTTGTCAGGAGAGAGGGATTGTTCCAATCCAGAAGAACTGTTCTAACTCAGAAACCTTTTCATTCTAGGCTTTTGCAGAGCCTGTTGGGTTTTGTGCTCCTATGTTTTATGACTTGTTGCCATGATAATTCAGCTCATCTTACAGGTTTCTCTAATTGTGATTGATGTCTAATCATTCATTTTATTGAACCTCATTAAGGTCTGCGAACCTCTGTCCCAACTTACAGTAATTAGAGCCCAGATAGCCATTCCATCTGTTCCCAAGCACTGGTTAATTAATGAACTTTTAACGTGTTCTTTGCCTTGTAAAAGCCCTCGGTATTCTCAAGTTGCTGAATAGGATTTGCATGCCAGCATTTCCGTTTGTTTTAAATGCCACAGCAACGTGCAGTTTGGAATCCCAAAAGTCAACACACAAAGTCCTGGGATCTCAGAGAGCAAAGTGGAAAGATTTTACTTTCTGTGTTCCCACTTTGTGCATCAATTACAGTGTCTGTAAAACTGGGGTTTGCAAACAAACGGCTCACATGGACTTCAGTGTTCTTTAATGCGCCAAACAACAGGTTTGGATCTTCCCTGGTATCCGTAAAGAAAACATACAGAGACTGGTAAACAAAATGTTTAATTTGTCATGTTAGCACTCTCTGGAAAAACGCAAGAAACGTGATACCTGCAGACGCGTGTTTCCCTCCCCTTGTATTTCATCCTTTTGTTACATTTTGAGCATCAGGCCTGAGGCAGCTTTGTTAGTTTTTTATAGTGTTCACTATAAGGAGATTTTAGGGTGGAGTGGAATCCTGGTGCTGCTGGAGCTGTCACAGAGACTATTGTAGTAATGGTCCAAAACTGGGAGAAAACAGCAGGTACTCAGTGTTTCTCTGCTTCACCCCTCTGTGTTCTGACTGTGCAGTAACATGCTGAGTCAGTGGTTTATGTACAGGGATTACATAAATTGTAATAATAAATACATAATAAAATAAATTTTATAAATAAATAAATTGTTGCAACTTTTTAAAAATGACAGTCGGTTTCTGTTCCCTGAGCAGCCAGAAGAGGCAATATTTCCAGCGTTGGAAGTTTTAAGAAAAAGTCTTTTTTGGGTTTTGCATTGCTGCATTTGTGATCTGCTGCTGTTTTTTCATACAGCACAGTGGTACAGGGCTGTGGCTGTGCTTTGCCTCATTTGGATTGATCTGTGTTTACCTTCAATATTCAGGACAAGAATTAAGTCATACTGCGCTACTCCCTCAAAATCCCTTTCAGCATCCAAAGGCCGACCATCTGTCCAGTGCAGCCATTCTTTCCTCGCCCAGTAAGCATTTTAGCCAGTGCTTTGAGCAAGGCTGTATCCTGGAAAAGCAAAATATAAAGTGAAATAGAAGTCCTGGGCCTGGGGCCGTGTTTAGCAACGCAGCCCTCTAAATTGCAGGTGGTATTTGCAAAATGAGTGTAGGGAGCCCCTGGTTTTGTGGTACCTTCAGCGTGCTGGGTGGGTGACCAAGGCACAGGCAAACTGCCCTATGGCAAGATTTCTGAAACAGCTATTTTTAATTCCTTTTCCAATATTTCCATATGCCAGCCTGTCCTCTCACCGCTGATCCCACACTTCAAACAGTCCGTTTGGAAAATCCACATGTGCTCTGCTGCTTCTTCTTGGAACTGAAGTGCTTTAACTTTCAGGTCACTGACATATCTGCAGGAAAAATGGGATTTTTCTCAATCTTCCTGGGAATAAACATGTTCTGTTGGGACCATGCTGGTTTGTGCACAGTATCAGGTGTGTGAGGCTCAGCTGTGGTGCCTCTGCTGCTCCACTTGCTCTGCAAGTCCAAGCCTGGGATCTCTGAGGTTTTCTGAGATGTCGTTCCCCTGGCTGGGATTGAGTTATAACCAAAGGAATTAGACTTTTTGTTAGGAACAGATCCATTCAGCATGTGCATTTACTAAAGGCTTGTTTATAAAATCATGCCATTCTGTTAGAGCTGAACGTTAGGGAGATGCAGTTCTGTTTACGTGAAGAAAACCGGGATGTCATTCCTGGGCAGTCCCTCTCCCACTCTCCACAAGCATTTGGACCCAACGGTTCGACATGTTGTCAGCAGAAAAAACATGCAGACAATCCTGGTGAAATTTGAGCAGCAAACTGGGCATTCTGGTGAAGGAATGAGAGGAGGGATCTCCTGCCCCTCTCCTTTGGTGCTCTTGGCCTTGCTCTGGTTTTCTGGAGGTGCTTCTCCCTGCTGTGCTGAGCAGAGAGCTGTCCCCAGCCACTCCAGGCTGATGGATGTGGGTCTTCCCCAGTGCCAGGAGATTTACAGGCAGGAATTTCTGCCTTTCTGCAGCAGAATGAGCACTTCAGAATAATAGATGAGTTTAGGGTAATAGATGCTGTATACATATTTTAGGAATATTTTCTTTCAAGCCTCTAAGTGCGGGTCCCATTCTACCCTTAGTTAGCTAAATAGAAGTACTAATTAAATTAATTACTCTTAAGGCTGTTCTCTGATAGGTAACTGATTTTAAAGAATAGACATTGACATTAAGATTTTAATATTGTCTGTATTTTGTTTAATACTAACTTCTTTTTATTTTTAGATTAAAATATTTTTAGCAGTTTTCCTCTATGTTTCCTGTAAAATGTGTTTGATGTTATTGAGTTTATTAGGAGAGATAAGAAGGATGTTGTTCTATCAGTTTTTAAATATTATTGCATGTTAATCCATATTTTAAAAGTTCAAAGTCTGTGCTAGCTCCTGCTCCTCTGTTCTTGTTGCTGTTGGTACAGACATCCTCGTATGGAGCATTCCCATTTGTGTGAAAAATAGAATTCAGCTCAGGCCATGCATAGATTGTCAGAAAGATTAAAGTGTGCATCGTGCTATTTTTCTTCTTTCAGAAAGGGGCCTTTGATGTGCTAATGTTCACTTTCTCTCTTTTCATTCCGAAGTGCTGGGCATTGTTTCGAGCTGCAGAACAGTATCTGCTTCAGAGAGGCAGATTCAAACAGCCGGGAGCCCAACCTTGCGCAAGGTGGCATCTGCAGTGATGCTGCTGGCCTCACACGGGGAACAGGTAGCAGTGTGCCTGAGCAGGGAGCCCCCACGGCAAAGCCAGGGCAGTTACTGAAAAGAGGTGTTGCAAAAAAGCCAAATACTTCATTCCAAATGCCCCGCTTCCGTGTGCCGGTGTTCCTGCTGTTACACCGAGTCAGACACGGGTCCAAACCAGAACACTTGGCAGTGCAAGAGGTGCTGTAGGCTCTGAAATCACTCCCAAAAACAAGGCTGTCATGTACTTCCAAAGTTAATTAGCAAGTGAAATTATTTGGATGGGCTCATCTTGTGTTGCAGCTGGCATTTTCCAGCTACTGATAAAATTTTGCAGGCTGCCCACAGGCTTGACTCAAGCTCACATAGCAGAGGCCTGATGTGGGTCATGACACAGTTTACAGCTGCTTGTACTTATGCCAAAGACACACGTTCTCCTTTTGTTATTGACTGGGAAGAAACAGTTTCCTGAGTTCCTCAGGAAGGTAAACATGGGAAGCGGCAGCGGGCAGGAGCGAGTGCAGTGCTGGTTCTGTTCTGCAGAAGACAGAATAGTTGAAATTTTAAAATTGAATGAAATTTGGCAGGTGATTTTTGAGAAAGTTAAACTTAGACTTAACCTGGAAGAAAACTTGAATACAGGAAAACCTTACAGCAGCCTGACAACACGCAGCCTCCCTGCTGTGTAGCTTCTTCCCAGGGTTGCTAGCCCTGCATGTTCTGCTTCTCTGCTTTCACCGTCTTTGATGCTTCATTGAAAATTCATCTTCTGCTGCCCGCCTTTCTCTTTGGGATCCTGATCGTCTCCATGTATATCTGAAATGACTCAGCAGTTAAAGATGTCAAAGAACTTCAGAAGTTTAGCTTAAAGCAGCAGTGTGAACAATAAGGAAATGATGTGTTTCAGCAGAACCCGAGAACAAGGTGGAAGCCTCCCGGGTCTGTGCTCAGGGGGGTCTGTGAGGAGGCTGTGCCACCTGGGCACCGGCCTTGTGCTCTGAGCAGCCGGGCCCCAGGGACTGAGCTCATCGGCGCACACGCCTCGTTGGGGTCCCTTCTGTGATCTATAGAGCCAGAGACGGTGCTTCGAGGCACGTGCCGGGGAAGGGTCGGCCTGTGCGGTGATTTGTGGTCACCGTGACAAAGGAGCTTCTCTGTGCTGGCGGGAGAATGAGATGTGTCAGAAGGGCCTGGCAGGAAGCAGATGGAAAGGGCTGTGCAGAGCAGAGTGGCGCTGGGCTGTCGCTGGGGGCTCCCAGGCAGGTTTTTGATAGCCTTGGAGAAAGGGACCGGAGCAGCACAGTTGTCACCAGTTGCCATCCACCTCTCCTGCCTGTGCTGGCTCGCAGGGGTGGGTGGCTCTCCTGCATGATTTCCACCCCTATCACAACTGTCTCTGCAGCAGCACTAGCTCACTCATTTGCCTTCTCAAATCAGATTAATTGTCCATTTGAACGAGGTGCTGCCGCTCTGAGCGGGCCGTAATGTCCCGGCAGTGGAAGCGTGCGCTCCATAACCTGCACACCTGGGTGATGGGCAGCGGGGCAGAGCCTTCGCTGTGCCCTGTGGCTTGCACAGCAGAACTGCTCACTGGCACTCTTCCCCAGTGGATCTGTGTGACCCCAATCTTCTGAGCACTTGGGGGGGGGTGGTTCTCACCACAGGCACAGGTCATTGCACCTCCTACCCCATGATGTGCAGCTTCCAGGGCCCAGCCCCAGCCTGTCTCTGCTCCTGCTGTGCACTTCAGTGGCTTTTAGTCTGCAACCACAGACCAAATGTCCTGAGCTGGAAGGGACTCCAGTGGCACCTCACCTGTTCTTTGGAATCACCTTAGTTGTTTGTCAAAGCCCTCCACGTTATTTCTATGACATTTCTTCCTATGGGCAGGAGTTTTCCTTTTGTGCTATCTTGGGGCATTTTCAGCACTTCTGGTCCTGTTCCCTGCATCTTACTTGTATGCAATAGCCTGGTATGTGATTGGGTCTCATTCTCACTCCTTTTTAAGCTGGCTTGAACCTGGCTGGTCCTGGATATTAGAGCTGGCTGTCAGCTCGGGGGTGTAGCCAGCTGAGCATCCTCCACCATCCTCCCTCGTGTTCTCTCCATCTCCACCATCATTTTTCCTGTGCTCGGATTTAGAACTTGATTGTTTAATAATGTATTGTATAGCTCAATCAGGAACTCTCCTCTTGCCCTATAATTAAATGTGATGACAAGGCTCCATGGCCACCTTGAGTTACTTGAAGCCTATGGGGAAATATTTTCAGAAACAGCAGAACATTTAGAAAAAGTTAACAGTAGTGAAATCATTGCATTAACTTGCCTTTTTGTGAAGGAGTCCCATTTTTGGTTTTGCTCCCTCTCCCCCCCTGCTTGATAAGTTAAAAAAAAACAGATTTCATAAACATGCACCAGAATTTTAATTTACTCTTGGGGAAACAGGGAGCCATTGCAGCATGGCTGAGCTGTGCCAGGAAAGTGGAATCCGGTTCCCCTACGGGGAGGTCACTTCCAGGGAAAAATAATGTTATTTTAAATGCTGACTCAATCATCTGCTGTTGGTGCTCGGACTGTCCCGGCACGGCGTGTGCCCGGGCCCTGGGTGCACCGCTGTACCTGTCTCAGGCTGGCTGCTGCAAAGAGCGTTTTCATTTAATGGATTTTAAGCAACATGATTCAAAGATCAACAAAAGGCATTCTGTGTTCTATGAATAAAAGATTTCCCCTGGATCCTTGTTAACCCTGCAGTGCCGAGGCAGTGTAATTGAAGTGCAGCCACCTGGCAGGGAGCTCCCTCAGCTGCCGAGGGCCGGCCGGAGGCAGCGCCAGGTGCTGCTGTGCTGCGCTGTGCTCGTGGTCACCCCGCAGGGACAGCAGCGGGCCGGAGCGGTGGAGCAGGGACAGGGCACAGGTAGAGCGGGGAAAGGGGTGCAAATGGAGCCCCCGCCGAGCTCCCGCTGCCTCCGGGGCTCAGGCGGACCTGGGGAGCTCTTAGTCCGTCTGTGCTGTCTGTCACCCAGAGCCCCGCGCCCAGTCCCTGCTTTGGAATATCCTCAGCAGTTACAAATATGTCAGATAATAATTTTAAAACACCTTCCTCTTTATTTTGACTTTAATTTAAAGCTAGGACATCCCTGCTGATATCTTACTGGGCTTTTTCCGATTTGTTCTTCCCAGCCTGTCTCACTACAGCAACAAGTACATTTAGTGTTAAGCATCTTGCAAATGGTGTCACTCATAATGGATGTGATAATAAGCCCCAGTTACCTGTCCCTGATTGTAATAAATGTAAATTACCAAGTATAACAGACCTGAAACGGAGCCATTTAGTGTTAGACCCAGAAACAATGAAAACATCTGTCATAAACTAGAAGGGGCAAAATTATTTCGTGTAATTATATTTTGTTCTGCTTGTAGCTGCCAGATCATCATACCCTTATCTAACTGACAGGGAAGGTTTGATAACATTTAGTAGGTAAAAAAATATGATTTTTCTGTTAACCAGAGAGTGAGAGTTTGAAGTAGTCCATCGGTTATACCCAAAGCACAGAGGTGCCCCTTTCCGAGATGTCCCTGGCTGTGATTGGGTTGCAACTAAATGAATTGAGCTCTTTTTTTTAGGAACAAATCCATTTACCATGTGCATTTATGTTCCATATAATTCCAGGAATTCCTGTCCATGTGCAGCTCCGTGCGACCAGTCAATATTTGTAAACACTTAGAATCGCTTCAGAGATTATAAACTTTGTAAAAATTGTATTTTCAGAGCAATTAAGCTTTCTAGGAATTTACATTTGGAAAACATTTAATTTTTAAGTCCTGGAAGCATCACTATTGAATATCAAGAAATGGAAACCTCTTTGTGTGACCAGTACATGAGTGTGATATTCTGTAAGCGATGGAGGAGGGCATTTCTTACCTCCCACGGTTCTTTTACTCCTTCCTCCAACAAGGTGCGTGTAAGTCTGTTCAGCAGACACCTTACTGCTTGTTGTGGGCAGAGATTGATTCAAAACTAACCACATTACAATTTTTGTTTCATTGTATTTAAAATCAGGATGTCCGTGTTTGTGTAGATGACAACAGTCTCCTGACTTCTCCTTGGCATCTGTGCCACACTTAAACAGCACTTGTAGCATCGTGCTCAGAAACTCAAAACACGGGCTTTCCCCAGCATGTCTGTAGTGACTGTAATCTGAGCTGGTCTGTGAGTCTGCAGCTGCCAGCCCGTCCTCCCTGCCCCGAAAGTCCTAAGGCTGACTCTGCCCTGTTCAGCACAGATTTTGGAGGCAACGTTATGACCAGTTCTGTTGTTCTCCATTGAATTCTGAACTATGAATATGTCATTACCTTCCCCTGCTTCTAGGTGTTTAATTTGCAAAGCTGAGAATTACATAGGCTGGCACCATCAGTTTCTGAATGGTTTTGAGTGTGCCATTATCCTGGGAGGTTCCCAACTGTGCATTCACCTGGATGCTGCCGTGCTGTAGCTCGCCCTGTTCCGTGTCTCGAGGTGCACTATGTAGCAGTGGGCTGAGCAGCAGAGGAGCTCGGGTGGCATGTGAATTTTTTTGGTGACATTTCTGACTTCAGGTGAATATCCGTGTGCTGGGGGAATGGGCTGGCAATAAGTGTAGGAACATTGACTGTACTGAGAAGGGTACACATGTGCTGCAACAGGCAGTGAGCTAACAAGGGTTCGGCCACTCAATCGCTCTTTTCTCTGAAGAATGAGAATTACAAACACCAACCACCCTGTGCAAGCAGGCCTGGCTGTTTCTCCACAGAGTTTTTGGGAGGCTGTCAGTGCAGCACAGCGTCTCTCTCCATGAAAGGCCCCTATGCAGTGCCTTTGGGAGGGGCATCGATTCTCAGTCCTGCACCGGGCCCTGTATTCACTGGTCTTCACTGCTGCTAGTGCAGGGTCCAGCTTTTCAAAACTCCAGGTATGCCTGGTAAAGGCTGTCAGCAATTTCACTCTCCCTCCCAAAGGGTGCTGAGGGTGACATTTAGTGGTGCTGAAAATCTCACTGCTGCTGCTGCTCACAAACAAAAACTTGCTAGAATACAGTTTTGGTGGAAAAGTGCTCAAGCTTTCAAAAGAAGCCCCTTCCATGTAACACACAGGCTGGAACAAAAGCGAATAGAAGTAAAATGGCTGTATGTGGTAACTACAGTAGCCCAAGCATAGTACATTATCCCTGGGTGTACAAGCAGCCCATTTCAAGGAACTGGGAGGCATAAGGAAATGACAAATAATTGAACCTTGCTGCCTTTGCCCTTTTTCTAAGATGTCCAGTAGTAATAGCTCATTAGTGGAATTACTGGAATAGGTGCATTTTGTGAGTGAATAAAACTAAGACTGGGACAAAGCGAGGGAAGCATTACTCAGTAATACATGACCTTTCCTACAGTTATTTATCCCCTGATGCTCACCCCGTTTGTGAACAAGGCAGATAATTGCAGAACATGAGCGTCAGCAGCTGTACAGACACTGATAACACGGGATAGCACAGTGCTGGAATGATCCCTGCAAATGGGACCCAGGGATTTGTCTCTCCTGTGAGCCCTGCACAGCCAGGGCCCTGCAGGACAGCGGCTCCCTTTCACAGGCAAAGGCAGGATGTGCCCAGGCCCTGCTCCTGATGAGGGTCCTGGGAAGGGCCATCCATGCCTGCAGCACATCTTCTCAAGGCTCTGCTCTCTGCGCCTCTCCCACCCGTCTCCAGTTTTTCTGTCTCCAGGTTATTTCCCTGGGTGAAGAAGTACTTTGCTGGAGGAGACAGAGGGAAGATAATTCACCCCAGTGCCCTCGGAACAGAGGACCTTCTCCTCGGTATCTCTGTATCTCTCTGCTCTGGGGCACTGGGAAGGTGACTTTCCGTTAGACCTGGGCAACTCCTGTCCTTTTATCTCAGGACTGAGCGGGAAACTGCATGGATACTTCTAGAGGAAACATATATGGGGGGAATCGTGCCCTGCTAATTTGCTGGCCAAAAACTTGTGCTACTGATGGCACAACAGCTCTTGCAGTACAGAACTCTTTCAGAAGTAGCTTCTCAGTGGTTAGATCTTTATGTGCCTTGTGGAGTTACTAGTCAGGGCTCTTGCTGCTCTAACTGGTAACAGCCTATTATGTCATCATTGTAATCAGTTGAAATATTTTCATCAAAGCCTTATCAGTGCAGTGATAAGCACAGAGTGCAGTGGCTGATTGGACCTTGGATGGGCAGAGTTGTACCATGCAAAACATACAGTGCCACGTTTTAGGCACAGCTGTGTGTGGCTGTTTGTCACCACTGCAGTGCATGAGGAACACGCTGAACAAGAACGAAATTAATAAAGGGGAGGAGAGGCAGTTCCAGCTTTTTTATTCTCTGTACAAACAGGACTGCCTGGGAGGAGAGCATCGCAGGTACTCGGTGGTACAGTAAAAGAGCTCCGTGCAGGGCTGAGCCCGAGTGCCATTAGAGCACAGAAGGTGACGCCGTCCCTTCGCTCCTGCTGCGCAGCGGTTGCTCTGTAACGGTACGTGTGTCTGCTCCCGGGGGCTTCCCGCCAGCAGGAGTGCCAGCAAATTAAGATGAAAGCTTGTTTTCTGCCTTATTCATAATAAATGCAAAACTCTCCCCTGAAGCACTTGGCATGACTAATGTGCCACATATTCTTGATATCCCAAAGCGGCAGGCGAGTGCTTCTGCCAGACGGGTGCTTGCAGCACACCTTGGGCCACGTGCTGCCGAACGGCGTCGGGAGCCAAGAGCCGGCGCCGGCGCGGGGCTCCACACAGACAGCATGAGCTGGAGCCTTTTGCCTCAGGGCACCTTCAGTATGGCTTTGCTCTTACACTGCTTGATTTCCACAGAGATGCTTTGAAACCGTTCGAAACATGTTTCTGTTGTTGTTGTGTCGCACTTTCCTCTTTAAAGCAATTAATGGTGACCGTCTGCGAGGGGACCAGCGTGCTGCGCCGTGCACTTTGTGGGAGCTGCAGCCCATCTCCACAGGCAGCACTGAGGTTCTTTTGTAATGCTGTACAGAGACCCAGGCCCTGCTGCGGGGAGGGAGGTGGCAGAGCTCCCGGCACAGTGCTGCAGCACCAGGCAAATGCTTCACAAAGGAGGAACACCCTTGCAAACCTCCTGTACCTGACATTTTCCGGGAGAGCTCTGTCTCTTGCACACCAGAGTGTCCTGGGCTCCAGCCATCCCCCCCAAGGCCCCCAGCACAGAGGGTTGCCTGTCTGTGCCATTCTGCATGGAGGGGTGGCAGAGCAGTAGAAAATTATGCCATGGAGAGGATGAGCTCTTGGTTTTGGCAGCAGAGGATCATCTGCCCGTTTTGGATAAGGAGGAGGAACAGCAGCCCTGGCACAGTCCGGCCCTGCTCCGCCGAGGGAGCGCGTGGAGCCCTGGCTCCTGTGGCTGCAGCACGGACAGATGGCCGTGGTGGGGGCTGGAGAGGGGCCCCGGCTCCCACAGACCCGTCGGTGGCACAGCCTTGGCTCACGTGTGTCTCACGTGTTACGTGGGCCCATTTAAGACATGCATCGCTGCAAAGTTTGCATCTCAGATGCCTTGGTTTATAAAAAGCACATAAGTCTGCAGTTGCTGACAGGTAAAATTTAATTGCACCTGTTCAATGAAGGATATATGTTACTAAAATTCCCCCAAAAGTTCTCAGTGAAATTCATGCGGCAGTGACGGTCACTAGACCGTAAACAGTGGTGAGCCCAATCAAGCAGACTGAGTTTCACACTGAAGTTGCCTAGCACATTTTAAAAGCACAGTAACTCCATCCTGTGCAGAGCTGGGGAGGACAATTAGGTGCAGAAAGGTCATCTGCCGACACATCTCTGTTAACCTCAGTTTTATGGTCCCGGCTTTATTCTGCTTTGGTAAGTCCCAAACATTTATGTTCTCGTTTGTTTTCCAAACTGCTGTCACAGTGTCAGCAGCAAACTCCTTTTTGTGGAACCATCTTTGGTCCCTGTGATACAAGTCAAGAGGAAACTGAAGTAGGTGTTTCTTGCATTGAACAGTAAGTTCAAAGATTTTCTGCAAGTCTCCCTAGTTGGGTGGAAGAAGGATTTGGCACGTGGACACATAGACAGCCTTGATGTCTGATGGGCTGGAAAGAGCTGTCTACCTCTATACTTTCAGCTTCTCCACTGGCCAGATGCCCTGAAAGCCCTTCTCTGGGTGGGATGCACATCACAGATGGGAGTTGCAGTAGGACCATGCCAACAGTCCGCATTAACAGCCTCGGCAGTCCCTCTGGAGCCGGAGGATCAGGCGTTGGAGCGTGTGCTCTCCACGCACGCCGGCAATTGGGTGCCAGTCCCGGGACTGGTGCCCCGTGGTGTTGGCACAAACCGTGGTCTGTGGAGAGCAGCCAGTCAGTTCTCCCCTTGCCCGTCCACAAACCCACAGACACTTTTGGCTTTTTTTTGCCCGCTGTGTCAGCAGAATGCACCATTGTTTCCATATGTTGGTGAGAGTATATGAATGCTGCCAAAATGTTTTTATTTTCAAATAAAATGAAAATGAGGAAGGACTTGCTGGCCATTGTCATTGGCAGGGATGGGGCCCTGAGGGTTTTGCTTGAGGTCAGCACAGAGTTATGGTTCATAAGTAAAAGTTCTACCTTTTCAGGATCTGCTATTGACAAATAATCACCTTCTCTATTCCCTGTTTGTAAGCAAGCAGTTAGTTGTGGTTTAATGTTGTGTGTGTGCAGAGAAGGAAATGTTGGCCAAATCCTGACCCCAGGATTTGCAGAACCCAGATGACAAGGACTTTGAAGGGTTTTCAAAGTCTTTACGGCTTAAACTATGTGTCTGAAACTGGCTCTGTGCTGTAGAGTTAAATATGCAGAGGTGATGCTGGTAGGTGAGAGCCGAGTGCTGGCTGGTGCCAGCCTCTCCAGTGAATTTACAAAAGCTTCTGCCTTTTGCCTCCTTTTGCATTCTCCATCAGGAAGGTCCTATGTATTTCACCACAGAACTTTGCAGGTCATCCTGCTGCTGCAATGAGGTGATGTGGTTTATTGAAAATAGGTAATGTTCACTTTTTAATGTGTTGGGGTTTTTTTTCAAACAGCCTTCGTTGTGTGGTTGAAATGTTAAAATATTGATAAAACACTTCTGAAAGCTCATAATATTCAAATGCTGAGATTTCATTGCTGTATTCAAATAGGAGGTAAATTCCTGCTCTCCACAGTTTTATATATATCTTCATGATCAATAATTCACACCTTGTCATAGCTCTCAATGTCATTATTTCATAAGAAATGAAAAAAACCTTGTTTATGCCTGTTTTAAACATTTTGCCCTGGAGTTTTGCCTCGGCAGAAGCAAAATGTAAAATAATGCAGCCGTGGAGGGGAGGGTCAAATTGCCGTACATATTAAAAGAGGAGCTTTTGATCAGCTCCTTCAAGGGTCTGGTATGACTCCATTTATCTGAAGATCTCAGGGGACGCTCCAAACCTCCAGATAACTGGGGGCTTAGTTAATCAGGGCTGCCAGCTGTCCAGCTTTTCGCTGGGGTAGGGTTCAAGATCACAGCCCATCCTCTGCAGCCCTGGCTGCAGCAGCAGATTTGTGTCCCTGCAGCCCTCGAGCCCCGAGGCTGCTCTAGGAGAGCTGCACTTGGGCCTCCCTCATGGTGCTGCTCAGCCCAGAGCACTGCCCCGAGCTGGGATGGGGGTTTGCTGATCCCTGGGTTGCATTTTTAAACCAGCAGTTTATGTGGCACTCCATCTAAACGCAGCTTAGTGTTCAGGGCACCTGCGTGTCAGGTGGCTCTGCCCAAAGCTCGCAGGAGCTGGGACACAAAGTTCAGGTTAGGAAGAGGCAGGGTGACGTAAGGTGTGTAAGGGACATTTCGGGGCTGGCTCGTAGGCTGGAGGCACAGCACGTTTGTGTGGGGCAGCTCTGACAGAAGTATTGTTCCAGGGATTATTGGGATGAACGTTCCTGCAGAGGGACAAACAGGAAACTTCTTGAGGCTTTTTTTAACAGGATGGAGGTGTTTTGCAGAGGGTTCTTTACAGCTCGTTCATGTAAATTCTTAAACTTCAGTAAAATTTTAGTTGGCTTTTTATTTTAGTGAATCCCAGCTTTTCTCCCCAGCCTGTGAATGTACTGAAACAGAGATGGCAGGGAGTTTAGTTTCATTTTCCTGCAGCCACTCAATTCTTTTTTGATTAAGCTGTAAGTAAAAATGAGCACGGGCATCCTGCTCACTGCCCACGTGGTGGGAGCTGCTGTGCTGCTTCCTGCTCCAGGGAGCCGGGGAGGGACACAGGGAGCAGAGCCGAGGGGGCTGGAGAGTGGAGCCGGTGTGTGCAGCACTCGCCTCCCCAGGACCACTGCTTTTGGCTTTTTAATCTGCAAGGGGGACGTGCCTCCAAAGCCGCTGTGGATCTACACGGCTCTCCAGACCTTGGCATC
The DNA here is from genome assembly GCA_013396775.1 of Cephalopterus ornatus. Taxonomy (NCBI): domain Eukaryota; kingdom Metazoa; phylum Chordata; class Aves; order Passeriformes; family Cotingidae; genus Cephalopterus; species Cephalopterus ornatus. The sequence goes on from VZRE01002349.1 coordinate 228,552, forward strand.
AGCATGGCACGGTGTGTTGTTCCTCAGCTACCTCTCCTGAGCTCTTTGGCCCAGAGGTTTTTCCCAGTCTTTTGTGTGGCGAGGGGCACCCTCCGGCTCATCAGCGTGCGTTTACAGGGTGCCGAGCAAAGCTGGTCAGCGTGTCCTCGCTCTGTTTCTGCGTGCAGCACTTACCGAAGCGGCACAGCCTGCGCGTGTGCGGCTGTGTGAGGTGTGGGGGCCGCTCCTTACGCAGCAGGGCATTATCAGGCAGAGCATGAGAAGCCTTTGCGGTCCCCCCGCCCGGTTTGGAGCGGCCCACGCGCAGCCCCGGCCGTGAATCGGGAGCTGCCGGCCGGCCGCAGGCTCAGGTGGTCGGCAGCCCCCGGTGTCGCCGAGCCCTTTCAGCAATTTGTCACGCCTGGGTCTGCTCCCGCTGCGCCAGCACGTGCCAGCTCCGTGCGGCAGGGGCTGTTGGCCAGACGGCCGCGCAGCCCCCGCGCCCCGCTGTGCCCGGCCCGCGCTCCCCGGCCCCGCTCCGCTCGGCCCTGGCAACAGCCGAGCGCCGAGGAATCGGCATCTCCATAATGAGAAGTGAATGGCATCCGTCAGTCCCTTTAGAATAGGGCCCAGGCGTGTGCCTCCTCTCCGAGGAAGTTTGGCAGCCTATTCATTAACAAGAGTCATCAGGAGTTCAGCCCATAATGGGGAGGCAGCCCCGCACGCTGCGGGCTGGCGCTGGCGCTGTCAGGAATGTGTTCTCCCGGGCTTCGGGGAAGGGAGGAAAACTGAGCAAATAACGCTGTCAGCAGGTGCAAACGCTGAAATGCTGGCTATTGATTTTCTTTCTCCAGGCTTCCACGGGAAGTATATAAGAAGATTTATCACATATCAATCGTCCTCTGCAAGCGTTAAAAGCAAAATTCTTCTTTTCTTTCTCTTTCTTTTGTTGCCACCATGCCTGCAGGAACTCGCATGCAATGAAGACGTGCTTTGCTTATTCCCCTCAAGGTCGACACTAGACCATCGTCTCCTGGTTTTAAGCACTGCTTTACTCTGATTTTTTTTTTTAAATACTGTTTCAGAGTGGTTTTGTTAATGTACTGCAAGTTGCAAATGGCACTTCAATATTAATTAGTAATGCTTTTCAATTCTAAATACCCTCACCTGCATTCTGTTGCCACTGGTGTTATTCTCCTGCTCCTAATTTCTAAATGCAGCTTGGCCTTTGCTCCCACTGAACAGCCTTGCGGAGCTCGAGTGCATTTCCCCATAACAGAAGCACAATGAGGCGCTGAAAACTTTTGTTTTCACTGAGGAAACGGAGAATGAGATGTCATCCTGGCTCCTGCGAGCCCTAATTCATAAAGTCATACGTGAGGCTCTCCAGCCCATTGTAGATTTGTCCCAAGCGTTATCCTGTTATTGGAAGTGTATGATTCACCTTCTGAGCAGACAGAAGCTGCACACAAAAGGGGAAGATTTGCTTTCTCCGCTGTGAAAGGCTGCCGCAAGCAGGGGTCCTATTAAGACAGCTGGAAAGTTGCTTCAGCTTGTTACGCTTGTAAGTTTTATTGGTGACTGGTTTTTGATTACACATTTGAATGCTGTGTGTTCCAGGTTGCTGAGTTTTAATTAAAAGGCAATAGTATCCATGTTAGCTCGCTTTGTTGTCTGCATTATGCAGGCCATAATGCATGCAAGTTGTGGGCTGGGTTTGTCCAATGTCCAGCGTTTCTTTGGGATACATAAGGTTGCACCTTCCAGCACCTGCCCTAAATACAACTGTCACGCTTTCAGAACTGTATTTATTGTGGTTAATTTCTTTGAGAAGTCCACTGATCAAATGAATGTGAGAGGGGGTTGATCCTCTCTGTCCCATAGCTTGTTTCTCCAATCTAGTCACTTTTCTAGTCATTGGAACAGGAATATTGTGTGCCAGGAGCTTCCCATAGTGCCACAGCCTGTCTGTGGTTTTGGAAAGCTGGGGTCTGGGGGTTTGCTCCTGCCCTCGGCAGCTCCCGAGTTGCTGTTTCTCAGTCATGAAGCTCAAAGGTGTTACCCTGAATTTCCAGCCCTGAAGGGTGCCCTCTCCTCACTGCTCCCCTCACTCTCCCCTGTTCCCTTACCCATTGCAGCCTGGTCAGTGTGGATGTGGGGCTGAGGGGCTGGTGCTCAGGGACAGCGTGGGACAGCCTTGAGTTCTGCACACCCATTTCCTTAACGGGGCCGCCGCAGCTACGAGGAGAGAGCTCTGTACCTCGAAGCCATCATCCAGAACCACAAAGAGGTGATGACGTTTGAGGATTTTGCCGCTCAGGTCTTTTCTCCCTCTCCCAGCTACTCCCTCAGTGGAACTGGTGAGTCTCTGCACGTTATTCTTCTCTGTAGCCCCAAGAAGCACTTGAGCAGCAGATGTACACCTGTTTTTTGTAGATAAATGCTTGCAAATTTAAGAAGACCATTCTTCCCCTGAATCAACTAATGAATATCAAAAGGAATGATGACATTCATTTTAATTTGTTTTGCATCAGAGCTATTCAGTCTGCTGCTTTCTTCAGCTATCCTGTTAACCCCCGACTCCGGTGAGGTTAATGAACTTTCTCGCAGTGATGGGCTCTGGCTCATTCAGGACTCCGGGTTCTTGCTGAGCTGGGAATATGTTGTTCAAAAGCGAGGCCTGAATTGGGGCTCACTTATCAAAAATAGTTCCTCGCAGGGGAAGCTGCTGCTAATGCTAAATGGGGATTATGCTGCTGAGCTACCAGGGTCAGGGATTAATGCACAAGAAACGCAGGAACGGGGTGCTGTTTGGGAATCACAGCGGCGGGCGGGACGCGGGCGCTTCCCTTCAATGCAGACAAGCACATTGCAGGCTGCCCTCCAGCACCTGGCCTGGAGCCTCTCCGGGGGCTGTAATGGATGTGTGGATATATGTGGGGGGTGTATGTGTGTGTACACTTCAATGCTCATCATTCATCAGCCCTCCTGAGAGGTGACAACACAGTGCCAAACTACTCCGGGCATTTATTCCTCGTGTGCCCTGTGGAGATTTAGGTTAGTGTGTGGTCAGTCAGGTACAATTCGCTGGCTGGCTGGTTCCATTGAGTTTAAGTGAACCTCTTCTGAAAGAGATCTTTTGCTCTGAAATGCAGATTTCTAGTGCCCTCGAGATGTGTTTTTTCCAGCCTCCAAAAAGTATCTTGTCACCGTGTGCTGGACTCTCTAACAAAGATTCCTTAATCCATTGTTGACACTCATAGGGTGACACTGGCACTTACTAATCATTCCTTGCTTCTCTTTTGGATTGCTGAATAGATTATTTCCAACTTGTACAAACGTTGCAGGACATCTGCTCTATTTCTCTTTAGCCCGACTTGTTAGCAGATATCTTCCATCTAAACTGAAACATTGAAGGAAGAAATTAAATTTGCTAGAATAAATCACTTAGGAAAAAAACCAGCCGTGCAGCATTGTCTAGCGTTCCTGGCTCCGATCCTGGCGCGCTCGGAGCTTTGTGAGGAGATAAGAGGCCTGTGCGGGCCGGGCAGTGGTGGCCAGGAGCAGCAGGCAGAAGGCTTTGGAGATAAGCGCTGGCGGGAGGGGAGGGAGCCGGGGCCATTTACATAATCGCGCCTCTGCGTCCTGGAGAGGCGTCAGGGAACACGGGATGGATCTATTGATCTCTGCTCAACTGGAATACTAAACAACGCTAGGAAAGCTTATAACTTAAAGCTTTGATTAATGTTTCCTACATTAAAAAGTAGAACAGCTGTGCATTAAATTCTTTTATACACTCTGCCAAAAGTCTGAGACAAAAAAATCGCCCGTTTCAATGGGAGCGCAGCGCGTGCCCAGGGTTGGTTGTTAGCACTTGAATCGTTTATCTGTTGACATATCAGCAAATAGAAATGTAGATATATTGATGTATTTTAAATGTTTTGCTCGGTGCATAATTGTGTCTCGTTTTCGTGTCTTTTAGAGCACGCGGTGCTCTGGTTGTGTACAAATGCGGTCCCACAGGGCAGATCCCCCGGCAGTGCCGCTCTCCGAAGGCTGGGATATGCTGTGTGTGCCGAACCTGGTTGACGTGTTTCACAATAGCTGAGGTTTTCAGAACACTGTTAAATCATGAGTGCCCTGGATGTGGATTTATAATTTCATTATTTTAATTGCTTTTAATTGTAAAACCTGCCCCAGTCAGGTCCCAGTTTTTGGACTTCTGAGCCTCAGAATTAATTTCCTACTCATGAACTGGAGGCTGGCCATGACTTCTGGTGTCAGAATCTCTGCTTCAGAGAGTCTCCTCACATTACCTGCTGATTCGCCTGCATATTTAGTCAGTGATGAGCAAGGGCAGTGTCAGCCGTGGCCATCGGGATGTGTTTTCCATCAGGTGCTCCCTGGCAGTTGGAAGGGAGGCCGGATGCAGCCCTGGCAGCTCGGGAGCTGTTCCCCAGCATGCAGCCTGTGCCACAGGCAGGCAGTCCTGCTCCAGGCATAGACCCACCTGTCCTACACCTGCAGGAATCACCTGTCTGCTGCTTAGGAGCACGGATGGCATTTTTCTCCGTGTAAGAAGGGAATTTCTATTCTGAAACAGAAAAAATTAATCAGGGAGCAATAAATGAAAAAAAAAAATTTCCCTGAGAAAGTAGTTGGGCACTGGCACAGGCTGCCCAGGAAGGTGCTGGAGTCACTGCCTCTAGAAGTGTCCACTGGGGACGTGGTTTAGGGGTGATGATGGTGGTGCTGAGTTGGTGGCTCGATGTGATGATTTTGAAGGTCTGTCCTAGCCTTGATGATTCTGTGGGATTCATGGAGCTGGCACAGGTGACAAGCCAGCTGGTGCTGCTAACCCTGCCCAGTGTAAACTCCTCAGGTAAATTTAAGATTAATTCTCATCTGATCTGATTCTTAATGCCACTCCAGTGTGATCCTGTCAGCACTGCGAATGCATGTGTGCAGCAGAAAGGTCAAGGAGTAAGTGTGCTTTTTATTAAAATGAAGCTTGTTCTCATTAGTTATAAGAAGAAATCAGGACCATTAAATGAATTGAACACGTAGCTCTCACACACATCACTGGGGTGTTGCTAACCATGATCTAATGATTTGAACTGCATGTTTTTGCATTTTCTGATGCTGCCCCGGGGGATGCATCCCCTAGACTCTGGTGGGATGTGGGTTTCCTGCCCTGGCTTAATCTCCCTGTCACCAGCAGTCTTGCAGGTGCTGCATTTTCTGCACGAAAATCATCCAGTTGATCTCCTTTGCTGTTTCCAGGCGCAGAGCCTTGAACTCTCTGCATGGATCATAGATAGCCCTGTCTATCTTCAGGCTGAAAGCCCAGCCGGGTAGGCAGAATGGCCATCCCTGAACTCATTTAGGGGATGTGCAGATTAGGAACAAAAGCTGGGAATACGGCCCTTTGTTGTTAAACTGGTGCATTACATGCTGTATTTTAATTAGGCTGGGTCTGAGAGGCAGCCCAGGAAATCCTCCATAATCCAACACTATTGAATTATTCTCATCCTTTCCCTCTGCAGATTTCTCTCCTTTTAGAGGACGGGTTTTAAGCTGCTGTTCTTGCTCCCTTAGCCAAAACCAGAAACAGTTATTCAACAAAATACTTGTGTGTTCTTTAAAAAAATGGTGAAGCTGAAGCGGGCACACACAGACAGACAGAGCAGTGCCCCGACTTTGCCTCTGTGGCTCAAAGGGCTGCCTTGGGCTTTGGGGCTTTTTTGGTGTAAGATCAGCAGCCAGAAGCGCGGTGTTACCCCTTAAGAAGTGGAAGTGGCCGGGTATTCCAGGGTTACTGGCTAGTCCTAGCTTGCCCACCACAGGAGGATTCTGTGTGAGGGGTTTGTACTCGACGGGCAGGTTTCTGTTTGAAGGGAACCCCGGAGCTGCAGCGCTGCCGTTGGCGCTCCAAGGGTTAATGGGAACGGGCACACTTGACTGCTGAGAGGACTGATCTAATCACTGCCATATCCAAGTGCATCTGTTCACCATGAGGTCATTCTTGTGCATGCTAATGACTTGGAAAATAAAGCACAATGTTCAACGTTATCAGGGAGGATATAGTGTAAATCTTGGCTTTTTTAGTTGCTAATGGATACTGTGGAATGGGCAGGCAAAGCATCCCGGATTCTTGTGTTCCAGCTTAATGTTTTTAAATCCTTTTCAGTGGAGTGTCAGGAAAACTGTGCTGGAAAACTCAGACATGTGGTATCTGTTGATAAACGGATTCTTTAATGAATATTATGGCATTGCCCAGGAGCAACACTTGAGTTGAGGAACTACAGAGGGTTTCAGCATTCCCTGGTTTTAAAGCCTCGGAGCCTGCCTGCTGATTTACATAAAACCGAGATTTTGCAGGCTTTTTGTTGAAAAGGTGACACATGCTTTTCTTTTGTCTCCAGACTTTTACATGCATGAAGTTTCTGTGGAAAATACCTGAATGTACAAGGAAGCAGATCTGGTTTATTTGAAACCACTTTTTGCTCAGTCCTGAGCTTTATCTTTCCCACTTTAAAGCAAAAGGAATATTTCAATTTGACATCTAGATTTAAAATGTATTTTTGACAGAAACAAAACCTAACGCAGAGTAACTATTGCCTTAACCAGACTGATGCTCTTTGTAAGGATGAGCCAGGATTCCTTTTGCTTTGGTGTGTTTTTTCTGGGTTTTTTTTTGACTTCTTTGGGGTTTTTTGTGCTTTTATCTTTTTCCTTGAAAAATGGTGTTTTCCTTGTAGGATGTTTTGTCACATCTGTGTACAGGTGGAACAAAAGTCACTCCAGGTTCTGTGTATATAATATGTCTGCCTATTTTGGGGGAATAGTAAAAAAATTCACATCTGAAAGTGAGTAGCTGTGCCATGATACCACAGCACGTGTGGCGAGGGTCGGGTTTGATCCCTGTGTCAGTGTTGCCTGAAACTGAACAATTGCTTTCTAGTAGCTGGGACTTAGGAAATTCCCGCCTGTCCTGGCTGCTCACAGCCACGGCTCAGCTGCTGCGGCCAGCAGAGGAGGCAGCGCTGGCACTCTCTGGCAGTGGCAGCTGTGGGCTCCAGCCTCTGTGCCCAACCCTCCCTGGTCCAGGACAGGTCCCTCCGATGTGGGAGGAAGGACAGGGAATTGAGCCCGTGCTCAGCAGGGGAGATGGAACTCGGGTAGCTGCCGGTGCTGCCGTGGTGGAGGTTGTCCAGGCAGTGAACAAAGAGGAAAAGCTGAGGGAGGTGGAGCAGAGGAGCCAGAAGAGTTACCACAGGAGGCAGGATTCGGCTTTCTCCTTTCCTTGCCCGCAAGTATTCAGGAGGAAGCGCTGGGACATGTCTGGCTTTCCCTCTCTGTTTAATCCAAGTAGTTCCACGTGCTGAGCAGACTGGAGCCTCTGTCCCAGCCACTGCCAGGCTGTCCTCAGGGGCTCCTGGGGCAGCACCAGCAGATTTGGGAGCTGCTCCTTGCCCCTGTGCTCTCTGTTATCAGTGTTCCCTCTGTGGCTTTCCTGCCCTCATCCACAGAGCTGCCTGTGGTGTGTCCTGTGTCCCCGTGAGGGGCAGGAATGGTCTGGCATTAAACAGAGCAGTGTCACAGTTACCACGAATTGGTGGGGCAGCAGCTCTGTCCCCCTGTAGCTCCTGTGGCTGAACAGGCCTGGCCCCGGAGGGTCTGGATCCCTGCAGAGCCCTAGGAAAGTTGCATCCTTGCTTTGCAGCTCCCTGCAAAGCAGCAGCCGCCTGCTCTGGGCACAGGGGAAACGACTTGATTGGCTCAGAGGGAGCTCCCCCAGCTATGATCTCTGGGAGAGGAGGCAGAGAGAAAGGGTTTCTCCAAGCATTCAGTGCTGGGATGGGAGAAAATACGAGCTTGACAGGCCCATCTCTCCTGCCGGGTGACAGCTCCAGCTGCTCGAGCTGTCAGCTCGGAGAAGGCTCCGGGCAATGTGGCCCCTTTGCATTTTCTCTCTGCACCGAGGCACCGGCTCCATGGCCACGGAGAGCCGGAGCAGAGCCGGAGCAGAGCTGTCCTGTGGCCGTGGGCTGGGGACTTGGGCTGCTCCACCTGTGACACCCACAAAACCCCCAGCGCTTACCAGGCTCCTCCTGGCTGAGGTTGAGGCCAACCCATGCAGAACTAATTAGCGGCTGCTCCCAGTCCTGACTAATTAAACTTCGATATGTACATTTAGGGTTTATTTCCAAATCCCTCAAACCATCAAGGCTGGGCCTGCGACGGTGCCAGGTACTCCGTCCTGGAAACTGTGAGTGCTGTTTTAGGGGTGGTTCTGCCCCTCATTAACCTGTAGTTTGAGATTCTCTCACTGCTTCACTTAGAGCTTTCCAAGGCACTGTGGGATGTGTTTGATTAACACAGCCACTGCTTCAGTTATCAATGATTTCTTCCACGCAGGCTCAGGATGCTGCTTACAGTGTACTTTGAGCCTGACCTTGGAAGTGGGAAGCAGGAACACTGGGCAAATTTACTACAGTGATTCTCTCTGGAATTTTCTGACCTTCACATTTACTGGGAAGGAAAACAAAGATTTCCACTGTCCTGGCTGACAGGTTAATGGAGGGCTGGAACAGGTCACAGCCCATGTGAAAACTTAATGGGTCTTCTCAAATACCAGGCTTCAGGATCCTTACAGGTCATGGAGACCCACCCTTGTGTTCAGGGGTGTTCAGCTACTTCAGGGGGAGAGAAATGGCTGAAAGGTCATTCATAGAGCACCTGCCCTGGCAGGGCAGGGTACGAGAAATGAGGTTTGTTCTCTCTGGTGGATTTGAGATGCAATAAGCCATCTCTCTCTCGAGCTTCCTACGAGACAATTCCATTTAAAGTGTGTTTTTATCTGTATTCCTAACTCCACTTCTAATCCCCTCCTGCAAGGAACTTATTTTAAAAGCTTATGCCTCCCTCACCAGGCCTCACCTGTAAGAGGCTCTGGGATCCCTACAATGCTCATTTCCTGGGATTTTAACATGCCTGCAGTGTCCCAGTGGTTTAGGTCTCTGTGAAGCCTCAGATCTTACGCAGTTTGAAATGGCGTGACCAGCAACGGTGCTGGAGGTGGAGCCGAGGCAGCTGCACCCACCGTCCCATGGCAGCTCGTTTGGCAAAAGCTGAAGTGCACTGATTATTCATTCCCATTTTTGCCAGCACTCCCTCCCTTGAGTGTTTCAATCCACAGTCCTGAGAAGGAAGCATGTGGGTCCCTGTTTTTCCAGGTCCCTGAGGGATGAGGGGAACTCTCCTTCCTGAGCTGCCCTTCCGGCTGGTGCCCAGCGTGTGCCGGGGTCTGCTGTGCCAGGCTGACGTTGGCACAGCGGGTCACGGGTGTGCTGGTCCTGCACTGACACCGTTTTGTGTTCTCTCCCTTTAGATTAGAGTGTGTAACGCTCTCATTACGGTAATGGCCGCAGGTAAGAGCGACGCTTCCCGCAGGCCCCTCTGCTGCTGCCACTGTGCTTCACCTCTTAACAGCTCTCCTCCTCCTTCTCCTCTTCCTCCTCTGCTCAGCGTGCAGCCGTGGTGGCTCTGGGGCCCTCCGGGTCTGTCTCTGGCTGTCCCTGTCCCCTCTGGCCATGCGAGGCCCACGTGGTACCTGCTGCCCCGGCGGCTGCTGCTGGGCACGGGGACACGGGCACCGAGGGAAGGGCCTGTCTGTGTGTACATGACCAGGGATGGGACAGCCACGGGCACCGAGCCAGGAGCCACGCTGGCCACTGTCCCCAGTGCCCACAGAGCTGTGTGGGGCTGCCCCTGCCACCATGCTCACCCGTGCGACGGGCAGGGAGCAGCTGCCGGGCAGCTTTTTCCCCTCTTTGTAAATTCCACTTGTTTGGATGAGTTCTGAATTTTAAGGGTTCCACTGGTCCATGAGAGTCAGAAACTGGTGTTGGTGGTTTCCTTAGCATTTACTAATTTTTATTTACAAGCTGCTGTTGGGTTTTCACTGCTGGTAATTTCACATTGCCCAGGCACACTCCCAAACAAACAGTGAGGGAGCAAACACCCTCCTCCATAGCACAGCAGCATCCCAACCCACCGCCAGCCATGGGTGCAGCCGAGCGTGGAGCCACCTCTCCACTCCGCAGGCTCCCCTGGCAAGACGGCCAAGTCATCAGAGCCTGTGCCAGACAGCCTGCGAGGGGGATTCGAATGCTGCGCTGGGAGCCTTTCTCCAGGGCGCAGCTGCCACCTCCCCATCAATCACGGCGCTTTCAGGGAGCTGCAAGGTGGGCCGCAGAGCTCAGGACATGCCAGAAGGAAGCTGGGATGTCGGAATGCTCCGGCTCCAAGGCGGATGTGCTGCAGGTGCTCCTGGCCTAGGTGTGCCTGGCCACAGCCCCACCGGCCCCCTTGTCACAGGCACCAGCCATGCATTGTTCGGCCCTCACGTGAGCATTGCTTCAGCTCGTCCATTTGGGGAAAACGGTACTATTTTGACCATCTGCCATTCTGCCTCACTGCAGGAATGTCAAATACGACACCTCCCTCGCAGCCCTTCCCTCCCCCACGCTTTTCTCCCCGGCCAACAGCACCACAGGTTTTGTTTTTAATCCAAAACTGACAGCTCCGAATTTTTCACAGAAAATGCCTTTACAGGCTAAGTCACATTTTCCACCTTTTTAAAATGTGCTATTTCTCCTCAGTCGGTTGTGTTGAAGTACCAATCTGGTAAGTAATGGCTGTCTTTGAGATGCAGATGGGGGCTGCAGGCTGGCTGAGGGGGCTCACACTTCGGCTTTGGCTGCTGCTGTTCCGCTCCTGCTTTGAGTCACTCAAATACCCAGAGCTGCTGAAGCAGAACAGGTCACCCCTCGAGTTGAAAGCGCAGCAGAGCCCATGTGGGTCTTTGTCCTGGGACAGGGGCAGGGCTCATCCTGCCACCGCGCTGACCCACAGCCACATCCCCACCTGTCCAGGAGGGCAAGGCTTGCCCTGCTCACCTGTGCCTGAGGGGCAGCTCAGCCAAGGCCCTGCCCAGGCTTTGGGGTGCTTTGTGCATGTCTGGGTCACCCAGGCTAGGAGAGGTGAAGGGAGGATTAAAGTTCCCTGGACTGGCCAGGCACAGGAACTAACAGCAAATAAAGGCACAGGCAGAGAACGGAGCCAGGTGTTGAACTGGAAGTAGGTCTGTGCTGCCCAACACAACCATCCCTCTGGAGTTCAGAGGGAGTGGCACCGGCACTGGCCTTCGGTGTGGCCTTAGAGCCTCCCTCTGCTCTCCTCACCTGGCTGCAAGGCTGTTCTTCCCTCCCACCTGTAGGAAAAAACTTGTGTTTACACTTAGGCAGAGAATTGCAACACGGTTTAAAAATACTGTTCCCCAAGGGAGCTGATGAAATGGTGTTCCCCTGGGAAGCGCCTTGGGATAGGTCAGACCACCCAGCAGCAGGAGCAGGGCAGGGTGTGTCCCTGGGAGCACCTGCACCCAGTTTTGGCCACTTGTGTCTCAGTTAAAGGTCCTGTGTTCACCTGTTCCCCCTCAGCCAGCCCGAGCCTCTGTTTGTACTGGCCTGTGGGGAGTAACTGAGGTGGAACTCCAGGCTGTAGAACAACAAAGTGTAACCCCAGGTACCCACAGCCCCCAGGCTCCCAGAGACCCTTCTAGGGTGAGCCACCAGTAATGAGGGTACCTGGTGTCCTGTCACGTAGTGGAATTGGAAGAAATCGTGATTCTGTAGGGGGTTTTTTTCAGAGACACCAGACATCTTCCAGGGAGTTTTGTGCGAGTCCTCACGCTGCGGAAGCTCATTTCCAGCTCTCTGTAACAGACTGAATACACAAGAGCTGCTTAGTGACACACAGCAAAAACAATTTTATATAACCCACACAGAACTATTGTATGTGGGTTTGTTGGAGCTTCAAGTGAGCAGAATGGGAGTATCCTACCCCCATCCCATGGGGCTGCTGCCACACTGGAAGCCCGTGGGGGCTGTGCAGACCTAAAGGGGCTGATGCCGGGGGCCTCGGTGCTCACCTGGGCACTGTGACCTCTCATAGCCTGGCTGCTCCTCACCTGTGGGAGCTGGCAAAGAGAAATCCCCAATTTCTCCAGGAAGTGCAGTGTATTGCAGTTCCTCAGGTGCCTGGCCAAATTCCTCCTGTAAATGTCAGGCTCACCTGAGTGATGCCTTGGAGTAACTGGGCAGAGGGGAGGGGCTGTGCCATGCTCTTATTCCGAGGCACACAGGCTTTTGTCCTGACCTGTTTGTTCCCTGCCCACTCTGTTTTCCAGGCTGCCTCACCACAAGTGCAAGCGCTGACCTCACTGTCACCATCGGCATCGAGCTGGCGGAGCCGCCCTCGCCCACGCTGCCACGTGCCTCCAGGAGCAGAGTCTCCGGGAAGCTCCGCCGCTCCGCCAGCGCTCTCAGCAAGGCTTCCAGCTGAGCTCCGGACACAGCTCCGGCCAGGGGAGCGACAGAGCGGGCAGTTTGGGGGCAGCTCGTCTGGAAGGGGACAGACGAGGGGTTTGCTTTGTAAAACTGCCGTTCCCTGACTGGGACGGACGTGGCCGGTGATCAGGTGTCACCTGTGTCACCATCAGTGTGGCACTGTCACCGGCTGAGCGAGGGCCCCAAGCCCCTGGGCACAGGCGCTGGCGCCACAGCTACAGGTCATGAACCAGCACTGAAACCAGTTATTCAGTGTACCCTTAGAGCATTGCTTTAGTCATTCCAGGCAGCACTTACCTGTGCATTAGGGAATTCTGTCTAAATTCTAAATTCTGTTTTCCTGTACTAGCCAGGTAGCATGTTCCCCTCTGGAGCACAGGTGGATGAGGGAGCAGCTCTCCAGTCTGTGCTCTCCCCGTGCTGTCCCGCTGCAGGAACGCTGTGGCCCCTCCATGGTGTGTGAGGGCTGCACACTGAACCACTCCCTAGAGCAACAGAATAACCACATCACTTTTGGAAGAGCAAAAGCCACACTCCTCCACGACTCCTTCGCAGCACGGTGAAGAACTGGGCAACCCCTTCACCTTGTCCCAGCAGGGCAGCAGGCTGTGACCCTTCTCTAGCCAGAGGGCAGCACATCTGAAGGCTTTTGGGGATGTGCGGTGTCCTCCTGGCACCTGGTGTAGTGAGCAGAGCTCATGTTGTCAGTAGGTGATGTGTTTTGGTCTCCACGTGTTGTAGGTTTCTAGGGGTGACAATTTTTGTAGGTAAATCCCCAGTGTTATAAAAGCAACAGAAATCCAAGATCCCATAGCCACGGATCCACATCCTGTTGGTGTTCAGTTGCTCCTGGACACTCCCACGCACACCTCCCAATGGAATGGGAGTTGCTTTAAGTGAAGGGATTGCATTTTTTGGGAAATGCCCCACTGGGCCCCATTTGTTTTTGCACTTGTACTTGGTGTTACGTCTGTCCGTCTGCCAGCCCGGGACCACGCTGTGCACACAGGACGCTGTTCCAGCCACGGGCAGTGGTGCCGAGGTGGCTCCATGCTCTGCCAAGGGATCTGTGCCCAGGCCCTGGTGCCCCCGGAGCAGGAGCCGGAACCAGTGGAGCTGACAGGAACCCACCCGGCACAGCTGCGGAAAGGAGCCTCTGTCACTCAGGGCTTGGATGGCTGGTTTGATTTTCTGCCTCACATTTGGGTTTTGCTTTCTGCTGATTTTGTGTTGTTGAAGGAACTTAGAAAATAAAAGGTGTATTTTAATTTATTTTACTTTCAGGGCTGGACAGGCAGGGCTGTCTGGCCCTTAGTTATCTAATAGTTGGTCTGAAACAATTTCAAAGGCATCCTTCTGAGTAAGGAGCCATTTCTTGTTAGAGCAATATGGATCTCTAATTCAGGGAGAAATTAAAACACTGATGAAATAGTGTTTTCCTGATGTCAAAAGCCTATTAATTTGTATAAACTCAGCAGTGGTTTTGCACCCTGACGTGGATGACAAAGCCGCTCTGTTACCCCTCACAAACTTAATAAATCTTTGCTCACAATAAATGTCCCCAGAGAGCAGTAGAAGGCGTGTACCTGGGTGGTGTGTGCAGCGGTCGGGCGGGAGCTGTGGGGTCCGGTCCAGCGCTCGGCTCTGCCTCTGCTGAGGGGGTGGTGGCTCCGACTGTGCCGGTGCCGTGGGGAGCTGCCTGGGCCCGGGCTGCTGCAGGTGCCGTGGTCGTGCAGGGCTGGCTCACGCAGAGCGGGGGCTGGCTCTCACGGAGCAGGGCCGGTCACTGCGGGACACGGTGCGGTGACGGTGGTACCGGCACACGCTCTGCCTGCTGTCCCTCGGCGCCGAGGAACAGCTGCCCGCTGTGGAACCAGCAGCGGCGTTTCCAGGCTCAAGTGCTCGTGGGGTGTTCGTGCCACACCGTGACTGACGGGCACCAGCCACAGTCATGCCCCACACTTGCCCCACAGGGCCCCACGTGGCAGCAGTGCCATTTGCCACCCCTGCAGGGTGGGCACCTCCTGCCGGCCCTTCCCACGACACTGAGGGGGCTCAGGGGTTGCTGAGCACAATGACCGACCCTCGGGGACCCCCAGAAGCCGCTGTCCATAACCTGCTTCCCTGCAATGCCTTGTAGCCCAGCCACTTGCATTAGCATTAAAAACAAGATGTTTCTAATGGTGATTTTCTGCTCTATGGAGATAATCCTTAAGGAAATGCAGGGGGCTGCACATGCAGTGTCAGAAAAGACACTTGGAACTCTCTGTTCCTTTGCTGAAGAGAGACGACAAAGTGCTCTCCTCAATTGCTTTCAGGTGCTCTCCTCAGAAATGGAGTTAATGCAGCTGGCTCCAGGTAAGGCCCCCTTTGCAGAAATAACTACCCTTGGGAACGTGGCTTCCACCCACCTTTGCTGAGGAGGATCCCTGTCCAGGCCCAGCACCTGCCACTCTCCTGTGGAAATGGAGAGCAGGCGGGAGCCGGACAAGGGGTCACAGTGCTCAGTCACTGCACTGGCATCCCTGAGCCGGGTGGTGCCTGTGCCCCCCAGGTACAGCCGTGTGGACCCATCCCCTGTCAGCGGGCGGGCACAGGACGGGCACGGTGCCGGGGCTCCCTCGGGCTGGAACGCCCTCGGCACGCGGCTCCCTCACGGCACACGGGCTGAGCGCCCAGCACCGGCACCCACGGGGGCAGAGGTGCCAGGCCCACAGCGCTGGGTGGGACACAGCCCCACGGGCGCAGGCGGGACGGGAGCGTGTGGCAGAGCCAGCACGGGACAGAAACACGGGGCCAAGGCGGCCCCAGCCCCACCAACTGCGGCAGCAGGCACAAAAATGACATTAATAAAAATTACTAAAATAAAGGTAAATAAAATAATGTATAACTAGTTTATACTTACCGTGGGATCACAGAATGGTTCAGGCGGGAAGGGACCTTAAGGCCCATTCCATTCCACCCCCTGCCATGGGCAGGGACACCTTCCACTGGCCCAGGTTGCTCCAGCCTGGCCTTGGACACTTGCAGGGATGAGGCAGCCACAGCTTCTCTGGGCAACCTGTGCCAGGGCACCTCCCCACTCTCACAGCCAAGAATTTCCTCACAATATCCCATCTAAATCCATTCTTTTCCAGCCTTAGGACAATGCCTACCATTTTTATGTGTATTATCTTATTTCTACATCTGTTAATGTGCTTGCTCTCTATATATAGCATATTATGTATCTCATGATCTATATGTTATGTGCTATAGTATATTTAATTATATATCTAACATTTTACATTGTGAATGTCTACATGTTTAAATTGGATAGTGTATATATTATAGCTACTAAATACACACAGATGCAATGTATATATGTTATTACATTAAGCATAATGCAATCTGTAATATACATATAATACATGTCATGTGATATGCATTATATAATATACAATGTATTATACCATATATGCACTACATATTTTATTACGACTTGTTTTAGAATATTGATATTCAATATAAATTTAATAATTTTATCAAAATAGGGGGTTAAGGTTATGTATATATGACATATTACGTATACATTATATGTGTATATCTATATGTGCACACATCCCTGGTAAATAATGTAGCTATATGTACATATCACTATATAAACTACAACATTACTATATGAACTGTAATATTGTGTGCATATATATGTACATTCTAAATAACAGCATACTGCGTGAGAAAATTGTGTAAATCACATCAGCAACATGAATTCTATATAACGTTACATAAGGAACGTGTAATATAATACACTACAATATTTTGCACATGTATAGTGTGCATCACGGAATATTCAATGCACCATGTACATACAATAAATAACACTATTTTAGGTCATGTCTGACATGCATGTATAGAGCATATGCCAGGTGTGCATCCGTGTGTGCACCCTGTGCAGTGCACTCTGTTCTCCACAGCACACGACTCGGGGCTGCAGAGCTGAGAAGACATTCTGTAAGACAACGGTGTTTCATCACGCCAATATTGGCAACGTATCAGTAATTATCTATAATGCATATATGATACTGTGTGCTGGACATAATGTTTGCTAATATGCATTGTCTGACAGACAACATAAACCAGACATTATATATTAGTATATGTTGTATAATGTAATATGCATTGATATAATGTGTGTAATATACACTGGACTACATATCCTGAAGTATACCTTTATAGGGTATGCTGCTATAAAAGGAATATATTGTTTATATTTACTTTATCACAGAATCTCTGATTCTGAGGGGACCTTAAATCCCATCTTGTTCCACTCCCTTGCCATGGGCAGGGACACCTTCTGCTAGACCTGGTGGCTCCAAGCCCTGTCCAGCCTGGCCTGGAACACTTCCATGGATGGAGCAAATGTAAAATATAATGTATTGTACGTAATAAATTCTGAATATCTTCTGTGTGCATACAACTAAACGAAAACCTCCCAGCTCAGCCCGCCCAGCTGTACAGCATTTTCCTCACATTTGTCTTTGCACTGGTGTTGCAATACCGGCAATTTAGTATGAAAAACTGTAAAATGAGGTAATAAAACAACACCATGGTCCCGTACCCTGAGGAAGCAGAACCTGTTCTGATCTGCAGCCAAGCCATGTCCCTCCTCTCCCCTAACCCTAGCCCAGCACCCACTGCAGCACCGGCAGAGCCTTTGCTCTGCTTTAAATCCTCCCTGGCAGTCATCTTCCCCGGTCCCTAAAAAAGGCTGCCAAGCCCTGGGTCGGGCCGTGGGCTGGCGCAGGAGCCAGGCAGAAATGGGCCGGGCTGCACGTACCCTCACCTTCAGAGCTGCGAGAGGGCTTTATTAGTGCTTAAAAAGAGCCATTCTTTTCCAAGAGGAACAGGGGATTTAAGCGGCCCTGGCTGTTGGGAATACCGCCCCAGTTACCGTGTCGGGAGGGCGCATTTCGAGGAAGGGTTGCAGCTCCCCACGGCAGCGCCACCGATGCCGCCGTGCCCAGCTCTGCCCGGCCTCGGTCCTTCACTGCCTGCGCGGAGGAGAACAGCACAGTCAGAGCAGCACCGGCTGTGCCCTGGCCCTGCAGCCCAGCGCTTGGATTCAGGAACGGTTTGTAAGGCCCAAGCCTGGGGGTGCCCAGAGCCGGTATCGCAGGACAGCCTGGCACGTCCATCTCTCTGATTAAGGTATCAAATGTTGCCAGAGGCAGACCTTTGTTATGTGGATTGTAAACTAAATTTAATTAAGACTATTTAAAACCCTGATGAGGCTTTTTATCTGCATGGAAGGATCTGAGGTGTTTAAATGCAATATGCAGGATGCACCCACACGCCCACATCTTTCACCCAAGGGGAGCTGCCCGGGTACCTCAGGAAGCTGTCCCATCCAGTCCAAAGCACCAACACCCCACAGCACCCCATGGCACCTCACGGCACCACGTGCCCTGCAGCGAATGGGCAGAAACACCTGTGACTCCAGGAGCCATTTTCCAGCTCATTAACAGCGACACGTTTTTAAACACATCTGTGTGAGGAAGAAGTTTGAGACCCAAGGCAAAAGCCCATTCCTGTCCTGTTTCTGGGCTCACTCCAACCCCATGGACACCTCCCAACTTCCCACCCAAGAAACAGACCGGGAGGTGCTGGGCAGGACCCCTCAAAACCTTGGCCTGTGCCCAGCTATGTTTCCCAGGGAGTCCTTCCAGCAAGACAGCTGACGGATGCCTCACTTCACTGATGGCTGCGAGGGACTGCGGTGTTTGTACCAAAAATTGCTAAAAACCTACAGTGGACAAGCAGCCTGCAGAGGCTCCTCCCCTGCGGATGGGAGAAGCTCACCCCAGCTCCTCACCAGCTCCATGCCCATGGGGCAGGGAGGGAGTCCATCCTGCATTTCTCAGGACCCTGCAGGTTCCTGTAATTAATCTCCCTGGCTCCTTTCCGTGTGCTCACAATCCGTTCCAGACCGGCATTTGGCTCCTGGTGTGCTCGGAAAGGAGGAAGGCTCTGGTGGTTTGTGCACCGGGCAAAGCCCGCTGTCTGTGCGCACAGAGAGTGAGCAACCCACGCACCAGCTGCCCTCCACCACGTCACATCTGGGGCAAGATCAGTGTTTTCCATGGTGCCCAAACCTGTTCCTGTTGGAGGCACCGAGAGCCATCAGCAATTGATTTGTTGGCTGACAGCAGGAGGCTTTGTTTGCACAGCGCTGGCTGCCCGTGCTGCCGGATGGTGAGGACATGGAACCCACCAGGCCACACCTGCATTCCCAGGAGCTGCTGAGAGCAGAGCTGGGTGAGCTCTGGCTTCTGCCACGGCACTGGGCTCCCGGCATAGCCACCGAGCTGCGGGTGGGCTTGGGGCTCTCACGGGCACAGAGCAGGAGGCAGAGCTGAGCCCACCAGGGGTCCGGTGCTGTGGGCCTGGGCAGTGGGACAGCACAAGGGAGGAGCTGGTGAGGGGTAGGGACAGACCCCTCCCCAAAATACTGACCAAAGGGGGCTTGTGTGAGCAGCTGGCTCTGTGACCTGCCGTGGTGGCGCAATGCCTTTTGCTATCAGAGTGGCAAGAGACGCAAAATGGTGATGCCGATGGCTCCCTGTAAAACCCCCTGGGCAGTCGGTGCTCACCCTCAGGAGGACCCCCTCCGAAAACCTCCCGGGCAGTCGGTGCTGACCCTCACAAGGACCCACGGTGCAGGCTGGGGAGAAGGGCTGCAGACACAAAGGCTCAGTAGCTCTGCCCAGGCTGCTGCAGCCCAGTGATGCCAAAAGCAAATTCCACCCTTCTTACAGGATGACTGTAAACTGAGCCATTTCCAAAGTACTCCGCTGTCACCTCTCCTTACACCTCCCCAACACAAGAATCTCCACTGATCACACTTTCCACTGTAATCCTCAGCAGGAGATGCAATACATCGTTGGTGCCAATGGCTACCAAGACAGTTCTACAAACGTGGGAAATTCTTCTGCCCCCAACAAATTTTAACTGATTCCTATGGGGACAGATGCGGATTACTTGACTATTAGGAAATAGACACCAGTATGAAGCTGTTGTTTTGTGGCCTGCTGGTGCCACAGGCTTCGAGCATGGATTTCATCAGGAGCACTGCTGTGATGGCGTGGATGGAGCTCTGGGGTGAGGATGCACTGGGCATCGCTCTAGAAAGTGTCCAGTGGCCCGAGAGGACAGCCCCGTGTGTTGGCAAAGTCCCCTTGGGGAGCAGAGAGCCCAGCCCACGGACAGCTGCGACACCGTCTGTGACAGCCCAGGGTCTGGGGCTTTCCAAGGCCAGGGAAGCCAGGAAAAGCAAAACCACACCTCTTGCCAGGCATGTTTTGCTGCCTGTGTCTCTCGGGCCATGGTCTTTTGCAGTATATCGATTTACAGCTAAAACCACAGCTTTGCTGAGGCCTGAAGTCAGCCCTAGCATAACCAAGTTGGTTTCCTAGGAATCAAGACAGCGGGAGTGTACCTGCACTGGTGTTGTTTAGCCTGACTGAACAAGGAAAAAAAAAATCTTTCTCTAGAAAGACTTTCTTTCTCTACAAGCTTTGCTATATCAAAAAATACCCAGACAATTCCTGGGAAATTTACCTACAAGAAGGTCATTTCCCACAGTGAATCAGCCAAGTCTCAGGCAGCAGCCTTTAGGTGAGAGAAGATGGCAGGAACAGGTTGGGAACCTCTGCCTGTGACCCAAAGCCTCAAAGGTGTTGCCATCCCAGAGACAGAGCAACCCCAAGGCCCATGCTGAGCCCTTGCAGTTGCTCAGCTCTTCACACACCAGTCTGGGAGCAGGGATTTGCTCGGGGCTGCCAAGCAGCTCCACATGCTTGGCAAAGGGGGAGATCGTACAGGTGCACTGCAACAGCTGTCTGTGAGAGGGGTTTCACAGACCCAGCACACACCTTCCCCACTTACACAGGTACTACAACACTTTTCACTAAAAAACTTAGGAAACTACTTTTTGACCAAACCCCTGTGATTCCTACATACAGACACAAGCCCTGAAGAGCTACCTCTCTCTCTATATATATATGGTTGCGGAAGGATGCTGCAGAAATCCCATAGCAGGGCTGAGGGACCAGGCAGGAGCAGGCTCCAGCCCTGCCAGGAGGCACACAGACGCCTGGCATTCCATGTGCCAGGCTCCACAGCTCACAGCTCCACAGCCAAAGCAAGATGCCACTGCTCCACCGAGCCCCTGAACCCCACACCTTGGTGCTGAGCATGTGGGGCAGCCACCCAGCAAACAGCACAGCTCTCCCAGGCAAGGATATCTCCAAGTATTCCACTCCTAGGTGCTGCTCTTCCTCAAGTTCTCCCTGCAACACCTTCCAGGGAAGGTCCCTGGCAGCTCCTCCCTGGCTGTCCCCAGCAGCAGAGCACAGGGCAGGCTGTGCCCGGTGCCAGCTGTGACAGGGGCAGGGCTGGGGCTCCAGCCCACAGCCGGGGGACCCCTTGCTCAGCAGGGCAGCTTTCCCCCGGACCGGCCACACTGCACCCTGTTCTCCTCCTCCTGGTAATTCCTTTTTAATTAATCTCATCAAACGGTGCGGAGCAGGCTGGTGCCTACGGAGGCTCCCTGCCAGCTGCACTGCGGAGCCGGGTCCCAGCCCCCCCGAGCCCCCAGGGCCAGCCCGGCAGGGAGAAGCAGGAGGGGTGGGGGCACACTTGAATTTGAAAATATTTTATTTGAATAGTAAATAATTATACAGTTGAAACAGTTCTATCGAAGCACTCTATAAATAGCTAACAGTTAAGAAAATAATGTGTGTAGAAAAAGAGATTGCATCTAAAAGTAAGAGCTGTTGGTTGCACGGGATAAAATGGTTAAGATCATGTGTTATTCTAGGTATAAAAGTTAAAACCTTTTTAGCAGATCCCTTTAGAAAAAAAGATCTTCTAAAACGCACAGTGAAATGGCAGGCGGGGAGACAAAAAAAGCACATTAGAATATCTGCAATCAAATAATATCAATCTTCATAATTAATATAAATAAATAACGAATAAATAACATAATTACTCAAACCAACATATACAGATAGTCAACTCATGAGCTACCTTAGTAAGGGCAAAACAAACAGGAACAGAAAGTTGGCATGTCACAGTTAAGGCAGTTTCTACAGCATTTTCTGGAGACCATCAACAGCAGAGTCAAGGCATTTGTGGCTACACTAAAGGAAATGCTCGATTCTCTCGAGCAGTTTGATCTGTTCACATCGATAAAAACTGGACTGGAGGAACAAAATAAAAAAAAATTTAAAAAAAAAAAAAAGTGAAAAAAAGAAAAAAAGGAAAGAAACCCCGGGAAGGTAAGTGTAAAGCCAGATTCCAGCAGGTCGCAAGCCGTATTAAAGCTAATCGTGTGGCGGCCCCGGGGGAGCGGCGCGGGGCCGGCGGGGAAGGCACGGGCGGCTCAGCAGGCGGGACGCAGCGGCACCTGGAGCAGGATGACCTGCCGGTTCTCCGAGGGGTGGCACTTGTTGATGTGCCGGGTGAGGCCGGGCGAGCTGTAGAAGGTGGCCGGGCAGTACTTGCAGGGGAAGACCTGGGCGGCGTGGAGCAGGCGCAGGT
>VZRE01002350.1:0-22805 GCA_013396775.1 Cephalopterus ornatus
TTCCTGAACTGAGGGGCCCAGAACTGGAAGGATATTGAGAATGGGAATACTTCAAGTGACTGAATTCCCAGTGTCTTAATTTTTTTTCATCTGCGATATATTATTAAGAAGCTACTAATTCAACTGCTTTTCATTAAAGGGAAAAGCATATTTCCTTTATATCTAATTAGGAATAATATTTATGTAATGTTCTTATTTGAATTATTTGAGACTTTCGTTTTTCTCCCACTGTACTGCAGAAGAGTTACATATGATTCAGGTTTTGTTCCAAGATCATTTTGGTATTCAATTTAGCACTGCTTTTTAAAAGGAATAGAAAGTACTGTAAGCCTGGTCTACTGCATAACTCTGGTAATGCTTGTTTTTCTTGTTTCTCAAGATAGTCCTGGAGTAGTTTAAGACAATTTTTAATGCTGTTTAGAAACTTTAATGGACATGATACAACTTCCTAACTGTTACAAAAAGTTACATGTGTAATAGTAAGTGACAGCAGAATTATTCATTTGCTTAAGCATGTGTTCACACAGTTAAGCAAGTCTGAAGTGCAGTCTGAGAGGACATAATTTAAAAAAAGAAAATTAAATGTTGGTAATCACTCAAAATTTGAGCACTGGCTACACAGCTTATATTAAAATAGATGAAAACAAATTATTGAATAAAACCACATTGAATTCACCCTTGTTGGGGGAAATTTTGAAGTTGTGCACAAAGTGTAAACCCTTGCTAATTTTCTATTAAAGGAAGGTTCCATATGCACAAATTGACTTTATAAAATATGAATACGTTATAAAGTGCTCTACTGAATTAGAACCAACTAAAGCAGAAAAAGCATTGTTTTTTATACATTTAAAATGGTAAAGTAGGCTGAACAACCTAAATTATTGCTTTGAGAGGTAAATTCAAGTAATCACTTAAAATACAGAGAATTAAGAATGTTTAATGAAACAGTTCACGTATTAAGAAATGAGGGTCAAATCTTACAGTCTATACTTATGCAAACTTCAGGTCCTGTTGAGCTCATTATGAGTAAACATGTCAATATCTGTCTGCTAGTTATATTCTTCTCTAGCAGGAAAGCTTCTGTAGAAATTGGGAGAATTTTCCTCATGCAGTCAGTAGTTTTGGAAAGAGAATTGCAGATTATGCAAATATGGAATTATTTTTTTAAATGACATTACATGAAAGATTCTGTGGAAGGGTACTAGAGAGTGTGGGCCTGCTGCTGAATGGGAATATGGTCACAAAGACCAAGGAGAAGGCTAAAGTGATGAAGGCTTTTTTTACCTCAGTTTTTTAGAAGCAGGTTAGGGAATAATGAACAAACTGGGTATATGAAGGTTCCTGGGTGTAACGGTTTGGATCTGGCTTTTTTGCTGAATGTTCAAACTTTATAGTTTACATCTTCTCTTCTCTCTACTTTTTTTGTGAACACAAGGGAAAGGGGGAAGGGAAAAGCTACTGAAACACTAAAATGACTAAATTAAAGTTGTATAAAAATATATACATGTATTTATACTTATATACAATTAGAATATTATGTACACAGAAGAAGGGACTCTGAACACCTCCCCCGGCCACGAAGGGAAAAGGGAAAGGGAAAAAAAAACTAAAATAGATATGCATAATCAAAGCTCAGGATTAACTAATAAAGAATTAACAGAAGAAAATTTTATTATTCTCTTTGAGATAGTAGGATTGTATTAAGTGACCATTGGTTTCTCAAGGTTCACAAGGCCTCACTAGGCCTCACTCTTTTACACGAGCAGAGCCAATAGTAGAGAACTTGCTTCTGGATTCACCGGAGAGGAAAGAGAGGGAAGAGGCTCTCCTTTTTTTTATTTATACTTTGATTTACGTAAAAAATTGTATGGAATATTGAGAAGATGACTATTTCTTCGGTTATAATCTGGTTACTAAGGAAGGTTTAGAATCAAAACTATTACACTGGGATGCTGCCACAAGTGCTGAGGCAGCTGTCTGGTGTCATCTCAACGTCACTGCCAATAATTTTTGACAAGTTGTGGTGACTGCGCAGGTCCTCGAGGAAGGTGATCCTTCCTCTCTGCTGAGTGCTGGTGAGACACACCAGGAGTGATGGGTCCAGTTCTGGGCTATCCACTGCAAAGGAGATGAGAACGCAATAGACTGAGTCCAGTAAAGGGCTGTGAAGCTGATGGAATGCGGCATCTGACAAATGAGGGTGAGCTGGGAGAGCTGGAGCTGGAGGAATACTCAGGACGAGTGTGATGTGATATCTACAGGAGGGTGCAAAGGAGGAAAACCGGATCCTCCTTAATGGTATCCAGTGACACAATGAGAGGAAATGGGCACAAATTGCAATACAAGAAATTCCATTTGAGTGTAAGGGAAAACAAAACCTTTTTCCTTTTGTACACTGGGGTTGGTGAAATAGAAACACTGGAGCAGGTTTCCCACTGACGTTGTGAACCTGCCATTTATGGAAATATTTAAATCCAACTGGATGTGGGGTTGGGCAGCCTGCTCTAGCTGACCCAAGCAGTGACTTAGACCTGGTGGTTTTATGCAGTCCCTGTCAACCTCCACCTTTTGTGGTTTTCTAATCTCTTAGCTCTTTAGACAGTTCATCATCAATTGCACTTGTAGTGGGTTTTTTTCCAAAGCTCTTTCAGTTTTGGAGCATCTGGAGACATACTGATTACTTTACAAAAAAGGTAGAGTGTTGGTAGCAGGTCTGAAACAACTTTATATTCATTCATTATGTATTTCGTAGGATTTAAAACCAGCACGTCTCTCTTTGCAGTACTGCAATCTGGCTCCATTCTTGCGTGTGTGTTTAGTCATAAAGTGCTAAAAGAGTCTGTATAAATAATCCTGTATTAAACAATACAGAATTTAACATTAATAACTAATTTCAAATCATTAACAAACATGGTAATAGAGCAAATGAGCAACACCTTCTAATGCTGTCTTTCAGTCATGGCCTGTATATGAAGAAGTATACAACAAAATGCTTGAGCTTGCGGCGTTTTTAGACCTGCCTCGTTTTCCAGATATAACAGACAGCTGCTTTCTTCATCCAGACATGTTGTGCATCAAGTACTTGATGGAAGCCAATTTACCTGGTAAATATTTTCCCTAGCCCGCACTGATAAAATTTTTCAGTGGTTTATTAAACTCTGGCAAAAAGGCTCAAATTACTACTTTTAAAGTGCTGCTCTTTTCCTCCTAATTAATTCCCATTTAAACTTCAACTGGAAGATATTTTTTCCATAGAAAGCACCTTCATCAAACATTTAGAGTATGTATTATAGGCCCAGATATGCAAGGGCACTCTGATGTTGGTTCTCTAAGTTGTGGAGTGGATACTTCATTTCAAATCTTTCAGTATCCATGTGAACTAAGAGGCACTAGTTGAATTCATGTGATTTATTAACTTTAGCTAAGTGATTCATGAGTTGGGACTTGATTGCTTAGCTCCTGAATTTTCATATTTAGTAATGACTGTATATTCTCTAATATAGAATATGTTTTGTATATTATATAATATTGCATATTAGCATTAATTTTAATATTGACACCGTGTGACAGATCAGCTGCTGTCTCACTGTATTTATGATTTAGTTGTAAAACCATATATTGTTAAAGTATTGACTCTTTAAGTCTTGAATATTAAATTGTCAAAGAAAGGCCTAGTGTGTGAACTATCTGTTGGGTTACCATACTTTCTGTCAAATGCCACTGTCACTGAAGATGAGTTATACAGACAAATGGCCTGTAAATTCTTTTTTTTTTTTCCTCAAAGTATTCCAAGAATTTTAGAATAGGGTAGGGGGTTAGTGTCTTATTTTGCAATTAGTTACGTTGAATAAAGGTGCTTGGGTTTTCAGTTTACTCAAAGTTGAATGAAGATAAGATAACCAACAGATTTAGGGCTAAAATTCCAGAATAGAAATTCTGATTTCATAGTTTTACACCAGTGTTATGATTGTATAGAGGATCATCTTATTTTGCAGATTGTGAAGTATCAATTGAATCAAAGCAAAGACTAGGAAATTGTAATTTTCAGATTTATTACAGAGCAATACAGAGCTAAGTACTCTTTGAAAATTACTGTAGAAGAAAAATATAATGTCCTTTACTTTTTCCTTGCAACTATGCTTTTTATCATGTAGAAACATTGTTTTAAGAATTAAAAAAGGACTGCTGCTGTTGCCTAACAACTCCCCCAAAAAATAAGCAACGAATTGGCAGTGTTTCTTAGGACGCTTAAGTACTAATGAAGAGGCCATTTAAAGTATCTGAAATAAAATATACTGCTAGTATTTATAAGAAAATATATTTCCAGACTTTGGTTAACTTTTACTGTAATATACGAGAGGATTGAAAACAAGTTCCTACTGAACTGTTTGTAAGCAGCAAGAGGCTGTAAGTATAGCTGGATTAAAGTTGTACTTAGTCATACGTTGCTAACCTTTGTGGAATCTGATGGTGATGTAATCAGCTCCTGTATTTCTTGCTGAACAGGAAAGGTGAGAAATTTGGGGGATTTGTATCTGTGAAAAATAAGCAGAGTAATAAGAGACTGTATAGTAGATACACTGCTGCTTGTGGAGCTGCAGTTGTATCTTCTTGGCACAACCTGCGCTAGCGGGCGCGATGGGGCTGCGCGGGGTAAAGCCGGGCCTAACCTGCCGGGTTTTGTCAGGGGAGCAGCGAATGCTGCCCTGCCGCGATCCAACTGCTCTTCCTCTTCTGTGCGGTGCTGAATCTGTCCTGCCGTGGGTATTCAGTCAACATGCAGGAAAAAGGGTTGTGACAAGTTTTTTGGCTTTTGGGGTTGTTTTTTGAAACTATATTTATGTGGATTTGCGATGGGCTTTCCCAGAAGAATATTCAGGATGATCTCACAACATCATTCGAGTAACATCAAAACACTATGAAATATGTGATTTTTTTTTTTCTCTGAATATATAATGTCATAAGTGTTTTCCATGGAAGCACAATGAAGGTTGCAGAGTATTTTTAAATGGCTGTCAAATGGTCCAAAAATACCTAAATATTGTTTTCCTCAAATGACCAACATATTTGCACTGTAAAAATATTTTTAGCTTGTCTTAACCTACTCATTTTATGTTTTTATTTATATTAATCAGATGAATTGCATAATTGGACTTGTCGAGTGGTGAAAAAAATTGGTATTGGAGAAGTGGATTTCCTGACTCTTGTGCCTGGAAATAAGTCAACAAGAAAAGTGAAATATGATATTCTTGCTGCAGCAGTTATTGTAGTTGTGCTCAAATTACTGTTTTTATTAGATGATCACTATGAATGGTAAGTGTAAAGGCAAATCTGTAGCAAAGCCCAAATTTCAAATAGTGCAAGTGATTGGTTTTGAATCGTTTCTTCTTTAGAATTAAATTTATAATATTGGAATTTCAGTTAAGTTTGGTAGGTTAAAATGTACACCTGAAAGCATTTTAGACTTGAAATATTACTTATTTTTAAAAATCATTGGTTTGAATCTGAAACTTGGAATAAAATTTCGGTGTCATTTTTGTCAGTTGTATTTGAACTTCATGTAAAAAATGCAGTAGTTAGATCTACAAAACAGCCTGATTTTTTTTTTTTTTCAGGTTACTTTCAGACTTTGCTGAAGAAAGAAATAAAAATAACAAAGAAGGTATATAAATATTCTAGTAGAAGCAATGTTATGACTTAGTAAATGAAACAACTTTGTAATCAAGCTTAAAAGGACTTGTCTTATTGATCATTAAAATGTGTTTTTATCATTTATTCTTTTAGGGCAAATCTTTATTCAGATAAAAGAGTAGATTCTGCTCGCGTAAAATGGCCTCAGTGTACCTGCATAACTCTTATTGTATAGGGGAGTTTTGTACGCGTTTTGCTAGGTACCTCTCTGCTTCTGCTTGTGCATGTTTGCCTCTTGTTTTAGAATTTTGTGCTTGCTGGGTGAAGATGAATGGATACTCATAAAGAGGGAATGCACTTTGATCGTAAATAGCAGATACTTACTAGGGGCTTTAAACCACATTTATGATAAAATCCAAACTTGTTTAGTCTTGTTAAATAAAATGTCTTAGTGTGTAACATATTTCAGATGTAATCTAGTTTCTCAGTCCAAATAATCTTGAGAGAGTGTGGAAAAGCTAGCAGCAATTAAGATAGAGAAGATAATGGTGTGAACATGGTTCTTTGAGGGCAGAAAGACCAAATCAAAGATTAGAAATCTTCAGGAAGATGTTCCATGGCCTCATCCAGCTCACAGTTGAAGATAAGATCCAAGATGTGTTACAGTTGTTTATCTCTTAAGTCTTCCATCCAGTTTTGGGTGCATTTTGACCCTTCTGCTATTTTTTAAAATCTAAGTCAGTAATAAAATTGGTGTTAGCCATGTGTGAGCACAATTACTGCTGTAACTAGAGACAGTCATCATTGTTAACTAACACTGGTAATTTTCAAGTGGATACACCAACTTATTGTGGATTCTTTTTTTCCTTTTTATTTCCCTTGAAAACTCGAAGTACACAATAGTGACAAGAGTGAGAGTTGTGCAACTGCTTTACAAGCTGAGGCTCAAAGCCATTAATGTCTTAATGGGGTTTCTCCCTTATTAACAAGTCTCATTGCCCTTGGGAATTAACAGCTCATTCTTTGCCCACTTTTTTACTTTAAAATCTGTCAGTGCAAATTGATCCATATGCTCTGTTATGTTGTCCCTATCCTTTAAATGTTGGAGTGATGGTGAGCAGCTGCACAGAGGAGCTGATGTGAAAATTTCTGTTAGAGCTGTGATTAGTGCCAGAGCTGAAAACTGCCTCTGGCATTTTCCCAAAGTTAGAGTGCTGAAATGAATAATGGTTAACACTGAGTTTTAACGATTCAGTTTATGTTGACTCCATTCCCAGTTGTTAACTATCCTTTCTCTAGTCCTTAAAAAATAGTATTTCAGCTCCTACAATTCTTCAGGACACACTGGAAGCAGTACAATAGATATTTGTAGTTACCTAGTGTGTGTGTTCTATGAAACTGCACACATACACAATACAGTTTATGTTCAAATAAAATGTGATTGATACATCTATATGTATGTGTGTGTCACAGAGCTGTGTATTTTCCCTTCAGCTCAGCTACATGACCATCAGACAAGCAGTACTGGCCAGGTAAATGGTCATTAAAGTGTAGCATCGTGTCTCTGACAATGGTTTTGCTTGTGATAGATGCTTAATATTTCATATGAAGTTTAATACTAATTTCTGCCACCCCCCAAACTGCCCTCCCAGAAGTTTAGAAGTATTTACTTAAACCTCTGGGTTTAAGGAGTTGATAAAAGAACTTGTATTCTCACCTTTGAATTTCAAGAACTACTGTAGGGTCTTTCTTCCTTTTATGTGTCTGTTGCTTTTTGAGCCCACCCATATTTGTTTCATTTAGACATCCTGTGGCAGGATAACACAAACAGCAAAACTGCAGATAATACAAAATGTACGGAAATTTGACTGTAAGAGCAGTATTTTCACCTTCAGAGCAGTTCAGACAGCTGGCTGGCACAGCTAAGCATGATGCAAGCATTGCATGCAGTGCAACTGGGGTAATGGGGAAATGCAAAGCCTGGTTAATTCACAGTGCAGATAATCCACCCACAGGGAAGAAGAGTTGATTGTATTTTAAATATATAAATCTACATCTTATTTCTGTTTGGAATTCTTATCCTTACTGCATGCAGTTGGTCTGAGTCAGTTTTATGCCTCTTTGGAGGATCAATGGTAAAGCTGCTGCTACATGTCATATACTTTCATGCTTTTGCATGTACTGGTTAATATTTGTTCACATATCAATGAGTGAAGTCCCTGTGCTCAAAAGCACGGGAGGCTGATACAAAGTGAAGACCATTGTCTAGTTTATCTTTCGAACCCTGTACAGTTTCATGGGTAGTAGTATAGACAGCGGCGAGCTGATGAAATTGTGTGAAATTTTACATCTGAGCTTCTTTAGATCTTATTTGTTTAAACCTAGGCTTGAGGTATAGTTTCATTAATTCCTTGAATTCAACTTCGAAACAGGTGAAGGTACTTCACACAGTGGAGCACTAGTACATTTGGTATAGAGGAGGAAGTTGCTGGGCTTGACTTTCCAGAAAAGAGGGAAAAGGTTTGATTTGTTTTAAATCTATGAAGTCTAAGCTAAGGGGCTTCTTTACATTTCTTATGACGTGCTGTTCTTTCACTCCATTTCTGCATTTCTCTTTCTTACAGAATTATTAGGTCAAGTATGTTTTCTTTAAGCATATAGCATTCAGGATAGGTTTATATACAGGTGGAAGATGCAGGGTCTAACTGTGTGGAGACCACCTTCTGCGTACTGCACATTTCTTTCATTTCTTCCCAACCTAAAATGTGTCTATTTTATTCAGGTGGTCTGTATTTTGAGTTCAAGAAGTGGTATGAAGTGGTAAAACGTTCCTTGGATGTGGAGCAAAAAAAATTGGATGAAGAAAGAGCCAAGTAAGAGGTTTTAAAGTATTTTTTCTATTTTAAGTAGACAGTTTTACATGAAATCCTGGTCCCCACAGAAATTAAGAAATTTAGAAATTTGCTCCTCCAAGCTTGAGTGAATAGAATGATTAAATCCCTATCTTAATTTTTTATTTACACTAATAATGTTTATCAAGCTTATTAATTAAATGCTTACTTTCTGTGACAAATAGCTTATACAGCTGAACAATTAACTGATTATAGTACATCTAGGCTTACATGCCTTGGTTTGCCTGCTCTGAAAAAGACTGTCTGGGTGTGTTGGGGGACAGTGGATTTTAAAAGCACTAACCATTAGATTATTTAGGTTTTAATTTAAAACTCTAGCAGTATTTGTAAGAAATTATTATTCTTTCATTTGTTTGCTCCAGCTTTCTTTTTCTTAACAATTCTTATGTCTCATACGGGTAGGTACCTGTGGAGATGTGAAAAACCACTGTTTTATTCAGTCAAGAATAAATCTAAAGTTCTAAAGAGAAGACGTGAGTACACTTTGCTTCTTCCCAGCAACGCAAAAATCTGCTCAGATTTTTCCCATCATAGGAAATCTGCAGGCTTGACTGATAACATTTACATCGTAAAATACTTTCTCTCCTCTCTTTCATTTCTGGGTACAATTAATGTAGTACTATTTTACAACCTGTGGCTGGAATTTTTCGAACACACATAACTGAAACTGCCTTTGCCAGTCTTCCCAATAACCCAGTGAACCACATCTGGGAATGAGTACTCTGTCCCCACCTTCACTGCTTTGTCAGCTGCCTCTATATCACTGTGTTCCTTTTTGAATTCTTAGTGGACTTCTATAGCTTCCATATCCTTTGGTATGAATATCCCAGTGTGTCCTTTGGTAGACCTTGCATGTCCCTCTTCTCTCCCACTCCTTGGAATCTTCTGCAGAAAGCGAAGAAGGCTTTACTCAAGTAACCAGCTGCACATGGTGGAATGCAGCTACAGCAACTGTATTTTAGTAACTCTAGCAGTACTTATAAGAAATTACTGGGGTTTACATTGACATAAAAGCAAAGAAACAAACAACAAAAACCCACTTATCTGTGGAAATATGTAAAACCAGAATTTTATTCAACCAAATTAGATCTGAAGTTCTTCATTCTACATTTAGTATTATCTAGAAAGGAGCAGATATTTGGAGAGAGATGTTAAAGTGTGGTAAGCGGTATTTTTCCCTTTATATGCTCTTCCAGTTTCAGGGACTTCTAAACAAGTTGTATAATCCCATTTGGTTTGAATTATTCATGTTGGACGTCTCTTTCAAGAATACAGTGAGGGGTTTTTTTATGTTCTTAGTCTTCAAAATTCAGTAAGGGTGATCCTGCAGTCAATTTATGTTCCATGGAAAAGCATGTTTAGTTTAATTTGTTTCAGGCTGATCATTGCTCAGATACCCTTTAATTCCTGCATTTATAATACAAGAGATTCCTCGTGGAGCTAGAAGAAGGCCACTGCTGCTGTAATCAGGAATATCAGATAATGCCATTGTAACTGGACAAGATTCATCTTAAAACAAGATGTAGTATAGACGAAGAGTATCTAGAACACTTCCATTCTAGATACAGGTCTTCAGAAACCTTCCCAAACCTTTGGTTTTGATCATAGATTTTAGAGTCTACTTGAAAGATAAACTTCCCAGTCCTTGGATTAATTTAGGATTTTTTTTCTGTTTTGTTTTTTTTTTTTCAATGTATGAATGAGTTTCTTCAAATCCAGGTCATGAAAGAAGTCAAAGCTCCAACAACGATGGTTTTGAACCTTCTTTTTATCCTAGGAAACCAGGCCTAGGCAGTCATACCATGTGTGCTGATCTATCATGATACCTTCTTGCCCTTCGCAGCAACTTATGGGAGTTTGTCATTCATTCAGTGGGCAAAGGAGAGTGGGCTTTTTTCTTGGTTTTTTTTTCCCAGTTGAAATTTGCGCTATGAAAAGCTTAACCTTGAGTCTGTGTGTGTATGAATGTGCTTTCTATCAGCATAAGAACTCCAGCAGGAGTGCCCCACTACTAATAGCATTAGGTATGAAAGACATGGCATTTTGAGTTATGTTTCAAAGTCTTTTCACTAAAACATGTAAAGACTTGAATTTTAAAT
Organism: Cephalopterus ornatus; assembly: GCA_013396775.1. Lineage (NCBI taxonomy): Eukaryota > Metazoa > Chordata > Aves > Passeriformes > Cotingidae > Cephalopterus > Cephalopterus ornatus. The sequence continues at coordinate 10,643 of VZRE01002350.1, forward strand.
AGAGTGGCAGAGAGAACATTCAGACTTAAAAGATTTCTCAATATTTCTTGCAGAGGTTTAAAGAAAAAAAAGAAATAAATAAAAACACAAATACCCCATTTTCTTCCTGTATTAATCTCCTCTAAACAATATTCTGATACTTAATAGTTTTGCCTTGGTTTCTTTTGTTTTTGTTTGTACAGAAATGGTTGTGAATTTACAAAATCAGTTTGGCAAGCTGTCTGGTTCGGTGCAACGTGCTGAAAAGCCAAATCCTTCAAGTTTTCAGTTAAGTTGGTCTGAAGAAAACACAGATGGGAGTTGTTTTCATGGGCATAGCCTGAAGGGAATTTTGCAAGAAAAATGTGGTTTACTTACAGCCATGAACCCTGACTATTGGCTGTGTACAGTTAAACTATGTAATGAGAAGTAAGTATTCACATTTTTGTAAACTATATTTTGGAAAGTTCTCATGAAAGTAAAGTCCTGAATATATTTTTTTACAAATGACAAATACAGGATGTGTACACAGCTATGTATTCACATACAGTTCCAATCATTTGTAGGAAGGGGTATGTGTGGAATGGCTAGTCTTGGACTGTGAGCAGACAAATTGTAACATGAAGAGTGATCAAAGTGAGCTTTTGAGAAGAGAGGAGATGAGACAAAATCAACAACTAGAGTCACATGGCAAGAGTAGCAGCTAGATTAACTCACTTCACTTCTTCGTAGTATTTTAGAAAAAAAATTGCACCACAACTCTTCAGAGAATGGGAAAACAGTTCCATTCCTCTGTCCCCAGCTTCCAAAAAAGCATAGGAAATTTAATTTTCTAAGTCACTATACAACTTTTGTGTTGTCCTTAATCAAAATCAAAGTTAAAATTAACAGGAGTTCAAATAAGCAGGCAATTAATGCCTCCAGAACATATTTTTGAAAAATAATTATAAGTGAAAAAGTCTTTACCACTATTTCATCTAAGTGTATCAACAATCATCAGTTGTATTATTTGCATGCAGGAAAATAAAAGAAGACACTTCTTTTACTGGAAAAGTGAAAAAGACAAAACGTGAGAAAAGAAAATATTTTGTGCTATTAAGGAAGTTTAGCATCTGTCTTTACTAGAAGTGTTCCCAAATCCTGCCTTTACAAGTGAATGGAGATTTTTTCTTTCAATTAAATGTGTATCAAAACAGTCGTGCTATTTGTTAGTAAAATTATTTTCTTCAGAGGACGTAAATAGCAAGGAGAATGATAGTCCAGCTAATCCAGTCTTATACTAAGTTATATGGATATTTAAGTATCTGCCTGATTTGCGTCAAACATCTCACTCTTCCTTTAATACCTTCTCACTTCACATTCTGCAAAAATTGGTGAGTTTCCTACTTGGAGAGTGCCGACAATGGCCAGAGACAGACAGCAAAAGCTCTGCTGAATGAATGTAGGCAGCGTTTACTCCAAGGAATAGGAAATATCTAAAATAGTGTTTCTCATAAATTCCCTGGGCAAAGTACATATGGCTTCTGGATCATAGACTTTGGTTCTGCCACTGGTTTTGTCATGAAACCCTAATCCAGAAGAGGAATGTACTGGTGATTATCAGTGCAAAAGATCAACTGTGTAGATGGCTTGGCTGAATTGCCTCCTGAATTTCTCATGTGTGCAATTGGAGGGCATTTTTTTGGAAAAGAGGTTGGGTGACATTCGTGTAAAATGAAATTTCATTAGTCTATTGAATAACATCTTAAATCTTTTATCTGTGTATACTTCTAAATGGTCTTCTTCAGACATCAACAGCCCCAACACAGTCTTAGCGATATGTTCTGGATTTTTCAAGTATTAGATATTCCCCTTTTAAATAACTAGTTTTTACATGAATGCGGTTTTTCTGTCTTTCTGTGGATTTATTTGCTTATCTTTATTTTCCTTTTCACATATCCACCATGACAGAAATGGGTTGGAATAATGTAAGCACAGTGTTACATTACAAGAGCTTTGGTTATATGGATTCATTCTTTTGTATGAATAAGAACCTTTTTTTTTTTTTAAGGGAGTAGAGGTAATAATCCTTTTACCACAGATTTGCGTAAATCTTATGTACACAGTGAATGAGTGGATATTTTGGTGTATGTTTGTATGAATAATCTTGCATGCAAAGTCTGTTTTTAAGCCTACATTTTCATATGTAATATATGAAAATGTTAATGGCAAACTGTCATAGCCTTCATAAAACAAGATTTGAATTTAAATTCTTACGAGTTAAATTTCCCATTATATCATTTGCAATGCAAGTAGTTAATTATACATCTGACACTTACATTGGAAAACATCTACTCCCTCAGATATGAGGGTTTATCCTATGCAAGTGTGTGTATGTACAATAGAACTAAAAACAAACTTAGAAATGCTCTTTCCCCAAAAATCAGCAGGGTCTAGCTGGGACTACTGATTTAATCCTAGGACTAAAGTGTGATTACAGTGTCAGCAAAGCTGAGATCAGTCAAGTGGTTGCTGAAATGCTTTTACATTTTCTTTTATTTGAAAACTGTCTATTTGAAACTGGATTATGATTTTCTGTGGAAGTCTTTAAGTGACAGGAGTTGTACTCAATAATCATAAGTCTTTTCCAACCTAGATTATTCTATCATTCTATATGTGGTGAGGTATTACAATGTGTGAAAAATGTTGTAATGCTTTTGGGGGGTGTGAGGTAGGGCCGAGGATGGGATATACAGTGTGGGAGACCTAGTTTCAGCTTTCCAATCTGCCAGACTTCAGGAGGCTTTAAACAAAGACTCTGCTCCTTCAAGTGCGGCTTGTGTGGCACTCGGGACGGGTCTGTCTATTCCTCCAGTTTGAGGTAAAATGTAAATGTTTGCTGGGCCAGAGGGAGCAAGCAAATGACTCTATAGTCTAGTAATTAGCACACTTACCTGTAAACTGGGACAGACAGATCCCAGTCCTTGTTCTGGTGAATATTTAAAACAGCTGCTCTGAATCAGAGACAGGGAAAATTTTAAACTGTGCTTCTCCACATCCCAAGGCAATACCAAGTAAGTTAGAAGATGCATAGGGTTTATGTGGTGAATAGCACCTGAATCCCCGTATCAATGTATAGTATTTTTTTCCAAAATTGAAGCAGCTGGATTTTATAGTATTTTAAACTTACTACTTTTAATAAAAACAATTTTGAGACTTACTCAGAAGAAGGTATTTTTCCAACCGAAGCTTCTGAACTTCATGTTTAGAGAGCTATCTTTGCAGTTTATCCTCTGTGTCATCTTTTGCTCAGTCTGACATTTGTTACCAGCAGGTCCAGTCTGCTGTTTTCATTTTATACTTCATCAATAAAATCACCTCATCATTTTCATTAACATTTTCACCACGAAAGCTGCAAAGTAATTAAGCAGAAGGCTGCTACAGCACTAATTACTTTCTGTTGAGCTGGTCAATGTTTGCTCCAATATTTCCTGTGTTACTCCATTGACTTAACCTTTCTCTCTTGTTTTTAGACAGGTAATTTGTGTTTAGCACACAAAGGACAATAAATGAATGGGTTATTATCCCATGACATAGTGTTAGGAAGATGAGAGGGGAATCCTACGGAGCGAGTAGGCAAAGAACAGAGTAAAGAGCCTGGGGTGTGTGAATTGGACAGTCTTAGAAATTTTAAAAATAGGGTGAGGTAGCCATTTTCATTCTTTGCCACATTTGCTAAAAGCTGGCAGAACAAACAGTGGTTCCATTTAGTCCTGAAAGGCAAAGAAGATATTTTTTGCCTGGTTGAGTAAGATTGTGATTCATAGTGTGAGAAGCTTATGCAGGCTTTTCCTTCTTACTTTGCACCAGCTCTGAACATGTCTTGGTCCAGTCCTCTACTTCAAGGTTTTGCAGGAGTGGATCACTTCATAGAATTGGCATTGTAAACTGCAGTCATGATTTATGCTGTTGGTAAAATGTAGAGTTTGCCTCTAATTACAATTAAATATATAAATGCTAGCTAAATACTAACTAAATGCACTTGTAATTTGGACCTTTTTTTTCCTTCCCCCCCCCCATTTCTTTTCAGACTGTGTGGTCATCTGGCTCATTACAGAGAAGTGGACTTTCCCCAGAGTTATCATTTTGTATTAAGGTTATTTTCCTTTCTTCTGAGGATTCAGCCCTCTTATATCCATGACGAGGTGTGCATGATAGAACACAAACTTTTTAATAAAAAACTCTATAAAAAGCTAAAATACAACACAGTCCTAAGGAAGTAAAACTGGCCTAAAACTCTCAGTATTGAAGCCACTTAAATTAGTTGGTTGGATTCCAAACCATGGTATTACATCGAAACTTATATTGATTATTTTGTCGGCATGGTAATTTCTTGTTAAGATACTAGTGCTGAGATCTACTACTGTACTTTAGTTTTAGTGTCATTTTATCTCTAATTTAAGTCATGGTTATCCCAGCTGGGAAAGGAAACTGCCAAGGAAACTGTTAATCACCATTTATTTCATTACTTTGCATCAGAGTGAACAGGAAGCTGTGAAATTACCATTTTTTGGGGCATAAGTTGTACATACTTGGAGTATACTAGACAGCATGTTAGCATCTAATTATTGTGAGATTTTGTGATTAAAATATCTATTTTTTTACCTAGCATGGTATGACATTAAATATATTTCTAAGAAATAAAGTTTGTTTTGTTTTTAAATGCTATGTTAACAAATAAAAGGAGCAGTTGGTTGATGCTTTCACATCGCTTTATAGTCATTATTTCTAAACAATCTGCTCTGGAACAACTCTGGCACTGTTTTCTACATTCCTTGCAGACTGTGTATCTCCCAGTGTCTTGTTATGGCTGAGCCTCTCGTTCAAGTTAACACCTTCCAGGTCCATGTTCCACTTCAGGTGTCACAGATCTTGTAGATACTTTTACAGCTGATATAAAATCCCATCCTATTTCTTGTACAACGGTAACTGCTGGGTCCTCCTATTGTTCTTCTTTTGCAAGGCTACTGTCATAGCCTTGAATTTCTTCTGACTGCTTTATAGCCCAGCATCTCCAGCAGATTGTGCCTTGGCCATTCTGACAGTTTCTCATGCTCAATCTTATTTATGCACTGTGCTTTTATGCTGTCCCAGATGACATGTAAATGAAATTGGGTGCTGCCACTACATGAAAGACACCATAACATATACATAGGTTGAACTGAGATATTGTATAGATACCCAAATGAATACTCCTGCTTTCAGTTGAATAAAATTAAATTCAGCAACTCCAACCACCGGTATGGAGTACAGAACTTGCCAAATCATTTGATCAAAACCAGAATCAACAGCTGTTTCTAAGTATTATTATAACTAAGAAAAATGGTGCTTGCAGACTTCACTAAGAGTAGTAGCTTCCTTCCTGAGCAAGCGCTTCAGTGAGATGTAATCTGGGAAGGTAATCTGTTTAGCAGGTAGACTGCAAAGGGTTTCAAATCTGTCGCAGTTCAATCCATGAAGCTGTTGTTTAAAAATTGGGAACAGGTGAATGATAAAAGAGGTGATGTGCTGTCCTGCCTGTCTGGAGCTAAGTGATAAAGTAGTATTTCAAGCACAGGTAGAGAAGACAAGACTATTAAAGGCAAGTTTTAAAGAGTTACATGGAAATGCTGGCAAACTGGGAGGCTCTGCTGACTCAGTAGAGGCAGGAGCTAACTAGGCATGGTGTCCTGACTTGAGGTGACAGACAAGACACAATTTGGGTGTAAGTTTTTACTTTTTCAGGTATTTTAATCAGTTATTTTAGCACAGGGATTTAGAGCAGTGGTCCTATAAAGTGACTGTAACATGCAGATGAGAAGGCATAGTTTTAGCCATGCAGATCTAAACTGTGCTTGATAGAGGAAGAGGAAAGAGCAGACTGAATTGTTACTTGGTGTATGTTAGAGATTTCATAAGTGGGTACGGTTTAGTACCTCTAAATCTGTGCCAAGTACCTCAGACTTCTGGTGAGGTGTGTCTTCAACTGATGTTTACTGTAATGGACTTGGAGGATACCAGTTTAAATCTCATCTTCTGTCTAGTGTTTGTGTTGTAAAATTAGCTATATTAATCTATTATGTTTGACCTCACCTGAGTGAATTACTGAAGTTTGTAAGTATTTGGTAAAATTATTCATTGTTCTTTTTCTAGAAGAGTATTTGTATAGGTTAAAATTTACAGATGTGTAATACATATTGTCACTATTTTCAGCAGTGCTTGCTCAAGCGACTGTCTCATTCTTTTTACTGTACTATCTGTTAAAGTTTTGAATTAACTATTTAAAAGACACCTTGTTATACATAAGGGATTAATTTAATTCAGAAGTCATTATTTGAAAGACTTACCCATTTAATTATAGGTATACCTTTCTTTTAAAACTACTGTAGTAGTAAAATCTGAGCTTCATAAATTAAAAATACTGTGTTTATTGTTACATTGTTACAAACGTAAGAAAGCTCCCTTAGATGTTGGGCTAAATTAAGGATGTACTTTAATAAACTGGAATAAAGCTTGTAGTTAATCATCAAGAGCCATGTGCCTTCTGGACACATAGGTTAAGAGTCAGGTTTAAAATAAAGGGTGTGCCCCAAAAATGCTTTATGTTAGTTCTATCCAGTTTAATCAATCAACACTTACATGGGAGTAATGATGTTTGAGAAGCTATTGAGCCACAAGAGTGTCTTATCTTCAGTGAAGTGTAGTTGAGCTCTCTTGGGACAGCTACTGGGTCCAGTTAATGCAGCCCGAAGGTGGAGCCAGGCTGGTGGAACAGACAGCTGCCTGTGGATAGCTGAAGGGTGGGGTGTCTGCACAGCCCAGCACTTCCAACCACCTCTTCTATCCACTTTGAAATTACTGCTACTTTCTGTAACTATTTGCTGAAAGTGTTCACGTCAAGCTCTGATTTCTGCTGGCTACTTTTTTGTACTTACTCCTCTGGAAATGCTGCGGAAAGCGGGTCACCTTGTTTTGTTTCTTACTCTAAAACTTGAATGACAGACAGTTCTTAAGTATGTAGATAAAGGCAAATAAAGTTTTTTAGACTAAACTTTTGAAACATTATCTATTGAGAAGACTTAATAATTAACTTAGACAATAGTAAGTCAGTTATTCTAAGACCTTTACATATCTTCTAAAGTGAATTTAGTTGTTTTGCTAGTTTGAATGTGACATTTTAACACATTTTTTTTCTGTCTTTAAGAGTGCTAAAGTAAATTTGCTTTATGATTTCTTCTAAATAATGCAACCTTTCTGTTGTTTCAGTGGAGAAATCGGACATCTTCTTTTTAAAATTGTAGCCTTCAGCAGAATTTGTATTTTACCCCTCCTAGTCTTCCACTACCTCAGTGTGTCTGCGTTCTCAATATCAACTTAATCTCAGTCAAATACGTTTTTCTTTTTAAAGTTTTTACTGTTTTCCAGACATGAAGGAGAGGTGTTTGACTTTTTCCTTAGCTTCTTACACAGAGTGAAGGCCCTGAATCTGATTTAAGCAGAGAATGAGAATCAGCAAAGTCCAATGCCTGCAACCAATGCTAGTGTAATGTAATGAGTTGCATAGGCTTCACTGCAATTACATCTTTCCTAACCCGTTTTTAGCACAAACCTTGGAACACAAATAGTGTTTAGAAGATTTGAGAGAGCGTCGTGCAGTATTGCAGGCAAGGCAATGAATATCATAACTTCTTGGAAAGCTCAGAAGTCCCTTCCTCAAATGACTTTTCTCCCTTTATGAACAAAAAAGACTTTAGCTTGATCTGAATAAAAAATTATTTCAGGATATTTGTGGTAAATTGTCAAGAGAATGCTTTTGCAGGGTCAGGAGCAAAAGAATCAGCACCCACAGGGGCTTTGGAACAGGTAAAATCTGAAAATGTTTAATGCCTGAATAAGGTGTCTGCCCCTTAGTTCATCTGTCCTTTCCCCATGAGTAAGTTTTGTTCTGCTTCACAGGCAGAGAAAAGTCAGGATAACTCTGTGTAATGAATTTCCTATTTTGATCCAAAATGAGATGGGCTTCCCAGCACATTTTTCCTGACTGAGCATGTTAATGTGTGGATTGGTCAAAGCAGTGTGTCTCGCTGCATGCACTAAATGCAGGATGTTTTCTTTGCAGCATCTCCTCCACAGTTACTGGTTTTGTTGCTCCTCATGTGTGAAGCTCCTTTGTTCCTGGCCAGATTAGATGAGGGAGAGCATAAAGGGGATGCCAAGAGTGGAAACAGGCATATGTGAAAGACCTCTCACTGCTATTTCTGCTAGGATGCTGCTGAAACAGTGAACCAAGAGTAGGGCTTAGCAGAACGGGAGATGGATGCTTGTGTCCTCATATGAGGTTATTGCTGCCCTTTTACAACTGCTAATGGCAGCATTTCTAGAGCCAGAACACACCTCCCCAGTCCTTGCATCTACACTCTGCCTCCAACAGTACATCAGGTATTTTACCAGAGGAATGTACTTGTATTTTCTTCTAAGTCTCACATGGCTGCTCTCTATTGTAGAAGCATTCTGTACCTGCTCATAGACCACCCTGTTGTCCCAGCAGTGGCTGCAGCCCCTGTCACTGCCTCATGATACTGCCACTGAGTGTGTTCAGTGCCTGTGTTGTGATCTTAGAGCTTGATCTGGATGCTGGGATGCTTCTGTCATGCTGTGTCGGTATAAATTGTAGCAAACCATTTTTGTTTGCTAAACTGGGGCCCGGAGCATTTGTAACTCCTGACCGGGCAGCTGGGTGCTTTCCATGCTGCGGAGTAAAGTGGATCAGGGCAGGGTACAGTGTGTGGTGAAGGACCTGCACATGCTGCTCTCTCAATACACCAGTGTCAGCCCATGTGGACACAGCAGTCAGTCCTGGAGAAGGCGCAGTGCTGAGTAAAGACTAGAAATGCTCAATGAGACTGGATGACATGCTAACGATTTTATCATCAGTAAAACTTCAGGTTTCAGGCTGACTTTTTTTGATATATAGGCTGCTGCAAAATGGATTGATTTACACTGTAGTAATTTCAGTGTCCTCAGACATGCTGATGGAACTGCATCTCCTGTCCCTGAATCGTCTGTATGCTTACAAGTGTCTACATTATCTTTAGGGATAAGTACAGAATCAAAAGGGGAATCTTTAAGGAATGTCTGCAAGATTGCATACAGGGATATGACTGAAAAGCAAACTGTTTGTTCCATATTTCACACACTGTGCTTTCATTTATTTCTTTATCCTTCCCCCCACCCCCAGGTTTTCCATCTCTTTCCTACAAGGCATTTCCTGCTTCATTTTCTGCTGCCACTTGTCTATTCCTTTCCACTGTGCCTGCTTTCACCTCAATTTCTAGTGAGTTCAAGAAAACTCTGGGCTTTTCTTTTTTTTTCTTCTTTTTAAGCCCTTTGATGCCTTCAGGTTTATTCTGCGGGGATCAGCAATCAGCCTTTGGGCTCACTTTTCCAACTCTACCCTTAGCAACTACAGGCCTGTTGCACAGAAGGAAAGCCTTCCTGGTGTGGTGTGTAATGGAAAGTATAGAAGCTTCACTGCTCTTTACAGCCTACTCTGCAGCCTGGCCCTTGTATCTTGCGGGCTTAGATTAAGCAGAAAGTATCTTGTTTTGACTCCCTGACACATTTTGTGAAATCAAAAGTACTGCTACAAACCTGATGCAACTTGTTTGTTTATTACACAGGTGTGAATGACCAGTGCGCGTAGATGGTAATTATCAGGTATGAGATTTTAAAACCATATTTGTTAGGTAAGTCATAACAGTAGCTAATTCTTGTCCAGAATAAATCCCAGTTTTTCTAGATGGCAATGTCAAAAGACAGACTAGGAAGAGGGGCAATCATGAACGAGACAGTGCTCGGCCAGATGTCTTCCAATGCCGTACAATTACGGTGGGGTTCCTTACGTGGTTTTAGTGGGATTTGTTTAAAAGGAAATGAATGCATGAAGAAGAGAAGGAGAATGCTGAAGGCAGGACAGAGGCATAAGGAAAGGTAAAGGGAAGGGTATGAAAGGTGGAGGAGAGCAGTGTGATTCAGGTGAAAAGGCTGAGCAAGGGAAGAAGTTGTAGGGAACACCAACCAGTGCAGAGCAAGGGGAGTCCTGCCAGAGCTCTGCCACACCAGGCTGGCAAGGCTTTATACCCCCACAAAGCTCTGGTAAATCCCTTTGTGCTTCTTGCCTGATTTTACTTGGTGGTGGTGCAACCCAGTTAATGACATCACATAAATACACCTCCCAGTGGTGTTGCAGTCTAGATTGTGACCGGCAGATTAGTCAGTGGTGTCACAATCCGGTGTTTATATCATTGTTTCCTGAATGTGGAAGTGATTGCTATGGCGATAACCAAGTTTTCATCGGTGTATCAGGCTGTTAAGAAAAGGCATCCCTTTTGCAAAGGCAAACAGCTTTGAGTTATTTGGAATAAAATCATGGTAAACTTGAGTTAAGTAGGAATACCAAGCATGGTACATTACTAAGATTTTAGCAATTTGAGTGCGAGGTAAACATGTGACTGAACTGCAGCACGTTCTGCATCTGGGTCACCTGCGGCTACAGGGCAGTATTATATTTTATTGTTAATGAAAAGTTTGCACCAGTGCCAAAAAGCAGCGATTGTGTCTGCATATACCAGAATTCTATGAACAGAGGCAGGGAATGTGAGGACTGAATGACACCTAACAAAGTCAGCAGTCCTTCCCAGAGCTTATGATTTGGAGCTAGTTTTGTAATTTTTATTGGAAGCAAAGCGAGTTATACTTGTTTGGAAAAATGTAACTTTCTGACATCTTCATCAGATTATAGTATTTTTTTCATATGTGAGGACAGGTAAGAAATTTTTTTCTATGTAATCTTAAATTAGATTTTTAAAAACTGTTTAAAAATGTAGAATACCTTTTACTGCATGTCATAAAGAACAATTTACATTGGTTCATTTTACTTTGTAGAGCGAGATCCTACTTCAGTAATGAATGATATTTATCTTTTGCCATCCTAGTGTCAATGTTTGCAGATCTAAACAAAGCATTTTGTTTCTAGAATGCTAGTTGTAATCCAGTCAGAGGATATTAAGCAACTTCCAGGATTAGACCCTTAGTTAAACTTTGTTCTCTTCAGTTTCATATTTCCTTCGGTCGCCTGCTTGAATTGTCCTTCTATAATTTTGCATTGGAGTATATCCTGTACAAATAGGGAAGAGATTTTGACCTAGAAGGAGAGACCTCTTATTAGTGAGCATACTTTTAAATTACAGTAGCTATCTGAAGCATCTTGACATATGATAAATAGTATCGTTGCTGTATGGGTTTGATTCAACTTGTTACTTAAACAAGCAACCTCCCACCCTTATTTCTCAAGGAGAAACTGAAGATCTTTCTGATTTAACTTCATGCATGCCACTTTGGATATATGTTGTGTGTTTGTGATGTTGCTGCTGGTGTTGAACTGGAGGATTTCGATGCACTTGCAGCAGTAATTGCATTGTAAACCTCCCTTTCTCCACAAACCCGGGTTCATCTGTGAGGCACCAAACGACACATGGATCCACTTGCCCTTCTGCAGCTGCTGTAGTGCTTGTACAAATGCACAGAATCACGGAATCAATCAGGTTGGAAAAGACCTCTGAGGTCATTGAGTCCAACCTATGACCAATCACCACCATGTCAAGCAGACCATGGCACCGAGTGCCTCGTCCTGTCTTTCCCTGAACACCTCCAGGGGCGGTGATTCCACCAGCTCCCTGGGCAGCCCCTTTAAATGTCTAATTAGCCTTTCCATGAAGAAATGGCCCAAACTTTCAATCTGAATCTCCCCTCGCGGAGACTAAGATTGTATTAAAGGCAATTTATGCAACTGTGTTTAGTTTAGATTTTCCGAAAAGTGGGTTGTAGGACACGAAAAAAAAAAACAAACGAATTACATAGGATGGGAGAAGGGAAACACATTGTTAGCGCGAGCAAGATCCCAGGGTACTTCCCGCGTCCCCCACCGTGAGCCCCAGTGCAGGGGCGGGTGCCGGGGGGTGGCGGCGCCTCTCGGGCGGCGCCGGGGACCCCGCGGTCACCCCGTTCCGGGGAGTCCCTCCCGCCGCCCGTCCCGCTCCCTCAGCGCCGTCCCGGCCCCGCACGCGCGAGGGCCCCGCCCCGCCGCGCCCGGCTGCCCAATGGGGGC